>CACVKI010140587.1:412-27767 GCA_902732785.1 Trichogramma evanescens | reverse complement strand
CCATTTGCGGGGGTCCAGGCCGCTGGGCACCCAAAAAAAAATTTCAACTTTTTTTGTTAACGAAACGGCATTTTATTTTGGGATTTGACCATATGACGTAGAATACTATACTCCGAAACGAAAGAAGAATGTGGCGCAGGTGACTCCTTAAGATATAATATATGAGCTGCAATTACGACGAAAGATTTACCATACGCACCGTGAACCAGCGAAAATCCCTGCCGTATGTACGCAAACCTGTGTTGTTTTGTTTATCTCTGTAATTCCCCACTCGCACGCTCAAGCGCACACCCTGCGATCGAATTTTCAATGGAAATAGTTAATCATTTTTTCAACTTACCTTACCTTGCATAGACCACAGTGTAATCAAAATTACTCTATACTTTTAGTCGGGCACCAATACGAAATCAGAATTTCGTATTCATTGAAATTTTTTTTAAGTTCTATTGACTTACCTGATTGCGTTTATTATGACACTGATACAATTTAAATTGACAGAGTTATATACTTTACTACAACTTTTCAAGTACTGCATCATTCAAAACATCTCTTTCAAGAAATTGACAAGAAATTTTAGAAATTTTCCGTACCTTGTGAAAATCTGCTTAACTTTGTTTGACGACTTCGATCAATTCCTGGTGCTATCCGATAAAAATAAATTCAAGAAAATCTCCAGTGGCAAGCATAAAAATTTAATTGAATACCTGTTTACGGAAGTTACTAAGTGGTTTCAAAAATTGCTGCTATTCAATGTAATCGTCGTAATGAATTTACAAACTTGATATTTCGATTGTAATGCTATACGATTCGAAAAGTTGCTTCTTTTATTCATTTAAAAAAATTTTAATTCAAAATCAAATTACTTTAAGATTTGCGATTGCTGTTACTTCTTGCTTCGATAATTGCGAGTCCTTGAAGGATTTGGAAAATCGCCGAATGAAAGAATCGACCGGAGCTGTCAGTAAATATTGCCGAATGAATCATCCTATCGATATGGTTTTTAATGCTAGCAAATAACGATTACTCATTGGACGATAGCACCGGCCATCGGGGCACAAATTTCACTGGCTAATATATGTATTTTAATCATAAACTAGGAAACTTTAGAGGAAAATAAAAATATTTTTCATACATTATAAACCAAGCATTTTATTATTAAATTTTTTTTTCATTTATATTTTATTTATTCGTTAGAAAGATTTATAACGAATTAAACGTCTTATATATAAAATTGTTACTTCTGACATTCAATAAAGCTATAACTTTCTTCTCGTCATTTTTACAATATATATTAGAAGAACGTCGTCGAGGAAAAATGTACAAGTCTTTGATTTGTTAAGAAATGCGCTTTTCACATATACAAATACAGCAGTAAGTATAATAATATAAAAAAGAGATGCGTTTACAAAGAAAGATAGGGATTTATTGTAACATCGCGATTGACATTATTTCATATTTGCTTTTCAGCAATTCACAATTGATTCTCATTTTTTGTTGTTGCTATTCGAAATAGCTTAATAAATTAAGTGTATTTATTTATTATTATGAAAATCATGTAGCCTAGGTGTGAACGCAACAATTATATTATATTATACTGCGGGCGGGAATTTATTCATCATATGATATATTTATTTTTCACACGACTGGAGCTCTTAAAATTTTTCTTGTTTGTGATAATTATTTACAAAAATATAATAAAAATCGGTCATTACTATTTATCAACATTTATATTTTTTGTATAGCTTTTTATAAGACTAAATATATATATATATATATTTTTTTTTTTATATTTATCTTGGCTATAGTTATCATTCCGAAATTAAATTTTTCTCAGTAAAATGTAAACTCTATAAATGTTAATTAAATTTCATCGGTCATTTACATGTTACTAGCTATTATTTGTAACGCATGTTACATTAAAGTATGTATATTTGAAATAAAGATGAGAACTCAAGCAAGATATTAATCAATTTTTTCCTTTTTCAAAAGTTCAGGTAAATGTATTTCGGCATCTGCAACGGTATATGAAAAAGAAAAGTCTTATAACACGTTTTATTAACATCTGAGGTTGATAAAAATGTGAAGTGAAGCTTTCTTTTTAAAAGGTCAAGGTGTATGTGAATTCTCAAGCAGAAAGTAAAAATTTCATTTTTTTTCACAAACCCAAAAACATTACTTTCAACTGGAGTAGCTCGAACATATGAATGATCATTCTGTTTTAATAAAATTTAAACTAGTTTATGAACTCAGGGCCAAATGCACTGATTTTCATTCAATTGATCTGGTTAATATAAAATTCTATTTACTTGAATTTTTCTTTAATTCACAAAAAATTTTGTGCTACATCACAAACTCTTCGATTGTGGTTGATAAGATGACGTTTATACATTATATTATGCACACCTTAGCGAGTTTGAAATCTAATATCAAGTCAATTCCTCAATAGACAACGAGATTAATATAAAATCTATCACATGCTACTTTAATGGATATTTTCTATCTTGTGCTCGACAAAAATTCAGTCCATTAATCAAGATTGTTGTCGACCATCAATTTATGAAAAGAATCGTCAATAATGTTTTCATAAATTGACATTGTCAGGTTGAAAATGTATTTACAACGGAAACTGATTTTACTTGATTTTTTAATCACAAAATAAATGGTGATAATAATATACATGAATGGTCTAGGTCCACCTAAAGATCAATAATGTTGATTTCAAGAGTCAACAA
This sequence comes from Trichogramma evanescens, assembly GCA_902732785.1. Classification (NCBI taxonomy): domain Eukaryota; kingdom Metazoa; phylum Arthropoda; class Insecta; order Hymenoptera; family Trichogrammatidae; genus Trichogramma; species Trichogramma evanescens. The sequence goes on along the minus strand of CACVKI010140587.1, from coordinate 25,035 downwards.
ACATAGTTTTTTTTTGCTTTTCACATTTTTCGCTTCTTTTTATCATGATCGTAATGGTGTATTCTTTTTTAATTATCGCAGTTACTTCTCTTTTACTTTTACTCGAAATCATTGAGATTTTCATTTAAAATTCTTTTTAATGTTATTTATTACTTTTAAAAAATGGTTGATTTTCAGAGTTTTAAGCGAGTTAAACAAACCTTGAAAATACAAACCAACAATCATGGTCAATTATATAAATAAATTTAAAAACTTTATTTAAAAAATTATTATTTTGCCTACTTTATGAAAAATAACTTAAATTACAATTATGTTTACAAAAGTCGTTTTTACAGATATTAAATAATGTATAAAGATTTGATAAAATTCATCTAATTTTCAGTAGTCTTCGAACCTCGATTTATTTCTCGATTCAATTAATATTGAAAACAATTAAAAAATTAAAGATTTTACATTTAGCGACTTGTAAAAAAATCAATACATTCTGGAATTTTTTTTCATACTCTCTTCGATAAATTAAAAAAAATGTTGTGTTCAGGAGCATTATTACGTATGATGGAAAATGGAAAAGCTTAAAGAGCATTCACGCATATTTTTCTTTTTTGCATCGACAAATAACAAAAAAAAAAGAAACTTATTTCTCAGAAGTATGATTATGTTTAAATTCAGTTTCTTAATATGAACACAACAACAAATCAAACAGAACTCTTAACTCATCGTGGTTTTTTCTCTTCAATGCGAATACTTTGATATTTGCGAAAATCGCTCACATTTATCTGATAAATCACTTAATAAGCTAAGAGTTACAGAGCACGCGCATATTTTAATAGATGCAGACACTCAAATATTACCAATATGTATCATATATTTATAGTTGATATAATATATAATAAATAATATATAATATTTATATATTCAACTGGCGCACGAATTTAGAACACACTCGCACAGGCACTCACAGTTACAAATCGATTAAGAAATAAGTGTAATTCAAGAATGAACGTAAAAGTACATACGTATAGCCAGTATTGTGAAAAGTATATACGACGCACATCATGCATGGGAGTGTGGCTAGTTTATGCAGGAGATATACAAATTTGATTATTCATTATGGTTGTTCACTACAGACCGACGAGTGATTCCCACTTAACAACTATTGCTAATTACAATGATTCTATTTGATTACAATATATCAAACTTTAAGATATTATTATTAAATCTAATTTCGAATTTACAATCGTAAAATTATTAATCACAATTTTAAGAATAGTCTTAGTAGTAAATATTAGAATATTGTTGAACACGACATTTTGTTCGTTCATGCCTCACACCTTCGAAATGTTGAAGCTTGAGATTAGATTTATTCATAATGAATCATATCTGATCACAAATAGATTTATATCAAAATATAATTGATAAAAATGCATGCCGATGATCTACAAAGATTTAACAATTACTAAGATCAGACGCAATTTTATGGACACTGATTCAACAGTGTCATTGATAGTATCATTATTTCGTCTTTACATCAAATATTTCTCGCGATTTTTTTACTAATAAATGAAAATTTCAACCCTTGAATGAGCTTTATAGTACTATTGTATCCCGTTGAAATTATTGTGAAATTTGAAATTACTCTTACACAATTGTCCAAATAATCGATTGATACAACCGTTTCGAGCAGTTCTTTTCCGGCATCGAAATTCGACAGTGCTATTAAATAAAAAGTACAGGACCCATAATTTAACTGTAATCAAAACCACTTTAACCATCAAGATTCAAATCGTCAGATCAACAGATCGTCGTCCGTCGATTCGATGTCGTCAATTCCGTATAGAACAGATTTTCTAGATTATAGTATGCCAAGCCACACTCACCATTAACACCTCGATTGTGAATCGAGAGAAGAAAAACGTCGAAACGAACGCTACAACGTCGTTGAGTCTCAGTGGGGTTATCTCCTCGAATTCGTGATAGCTAACAACAACGATCTCCCAAGGGAGCATTCGAATATAATTGATTCAACAAGACAAAAAAACCAGACTAATCTAGAGGACGCGAAAAAAATCGCCATCGCAATCCTAACGAGGTAACCCCAGTGAAAGTCAGCAGAATTAAATATAAAAAATTATGTTTTTTTTGTTTAAAAAAGAACTATAAACAGTTATATAATTGTAGTATATATATAAATATGTATAATATGTATAAAGGTAACCACACACGCATTGTAGGTTCCTAAGCAGTGCTTGTAAATTAAGGTGTTCCGTACGGGTATGTCTTGTAGGCAGGCACGAGACGAAAAATTGCGTACATTTGAACCTGCGCACACTATATTCTTTTAATCATTTAATATATCATTGATGTGTAACGATCAACGTTTATCAACGTCTCTTAAAAACGTCTTTTTGTACAAACGCGAACGACGCAATGGCTTCGGCGACGGCGCACATTTTTTCTAGGCCACCTTCTTCTCGTTCGAATTGTTATTGGCTACGTAGCCATTGTTGACGCCATTACTGTAACAACTGTTGTATTCCTTGATCTTGGGATAGGTGCCATTGAATCCGTTCTTCTTCGATTCGTCGTCCTCGAGCACGGGCATGCAAGCTCCGTTGTTGCTTTTGCCGTTGGCCGTGACAGCTGAGCCACCTTTCCTTTTCTTGTCGCTTCCGGTGTATTTGGTCTTATAGAAGTCTGAGAAGAGACCTAGGAAAAGGAGACCGTGCAGACCAATCCAGATCATGAAAGTGCGTGGATAGTCGCACTCGGTGAAGAGCAATTGGAATTGATGAGTCATGATGGCTACGAATTGCACCTGAGGAAAATAAAACATATTTCAGTATTATCCTTCGAATATTATAGCTTCAACTTCGACTCGTTGAATGATTTCTTTGGAATTTTAATGAGCATACCATTTGGAAGGTGGTGAGGTACTTCTTCCACCAGATGTACTTTTGGTATTCTGGGCCCATGGCGGCAATCATGTAATAAAAGTACATCACGATGTGCACGAAGGTGTTAAGAAGGGCGAAAAACGTTGAGTGACCACCCGGGGCAAACTTCAGTCCCATCCAGACGGAGAAGGGCATGATACCATGGTGGATGACATGCAGAGTCGACACGTGTTGATTCTTTTTTCGCAGAATGAAGAAGAGCTATCGAACAAAAATACATTCACCGTTATAAAGTGTCGAATGTCGAATTTCAAGACTTTTTTCGTCGACTGGCCCATTCACCGCTGTAAATTAATCAGTCGAAACTAAATCTTCGTGATTATGATAATCGTTGCGGTTAAAAAAATGAACGATAAATTATGAGCATGGCATTTTACTTTTTTTAAGGAAAATTACAATTTTTTCATTGATTATTATTGAGCTAAAAATAGCAAGATTATTTATGTTAAGTTGAACGATAAAAAGCTTTTAGATCTGCTGGGAATAAAAAATACTCGTTATTTTTGAGAATAAGTATTTCCGCGCTTGAAAAAACTCATTTCACGCTTTTTGGGGCAAAATTGAATAACAAGTCTACAATAAGACATACCTAGTATTAGCACGTTCGATCTACAGCTAATTCAATATGTAAATCGCTACATTGCACACGAAAGAGAGAATGAGAAAGAAAAAGAGATAATGTCGGTTACCTATAATTCAATAAATTTAATCGGTTTTAAAGCGATACACTTTAATTCTGATAAAAATGTGCAAGTCTAAATGTGGGCCAATATTTCGAAAAGTCAGGTGCGTTGAAAAAAATAGCTCAAAAATGCTGCCACCGTCGAATTGATTAGTGAATACGCGCGTGGACAAATGCATAGAAAAGGAAAAAATATATATTCAGGTTAGATATTTCGTCAGAGTAAAAACGAAAAGGAAACGCGGTACAACGAGTTTACTTCGCGGTCAGGGCAAGTTAGCAACGACGACGATGACGAACCTGCTGTAGCACAGGAGCGTATACGTGTATACTCGCAGCAACAGATGCAATACCTCCCATAGAGTCGATTATTTCAGCTGTTACATTATAAAATCTTTTGTACGACCCACAATTTTTAAGTTAACATACACAATTTTTGAGTTTATTCCCACTATAATTGCAACGAATTGAAAAAAAAATAATAAGAAACCGTTTCGATAGTCGATAGTTAGCCTTCGAACTGTATTATAAACGTCGACGAGCTAGCGGTAAAATTCCAGCCAGAGCAAACCAGTGATGGAATAGGTCAGATGGTGGACACTCGACGACTTACCGTATCAAAGAACTCTGTGAATTTGCTGAAGTAGTACCACCAGCATGTAGCGGCCATACGAAGTCCCAGTGGGCTCTCTGTGTAGTCGACAGGTTGGCATCTGAAGCTGTAACCTCTCGCCCATCCGCTCATCAAGTACTGCAAAAGAAAAAAAAAAGAATTAAAATCAATGAATTATAATGTGCAACAAATCATAAGTTGTTCTTTTTCTTTTTATTGCATAGTTCGGCACACGCTTACAGAAGAGCGACGTTTTATACGTTTTCTGTCGCATGTACAATGAAAAGAAGAAAAAAAATGTGTACATATTCTGTCATCGTTTTCTTAGGTAATGCATAGACGCCGAGAGACTAGCGTATGTAACTAGTTTCGCACGCAGTTTGTGTGTGTATGGTATAAAGTTTTAATCCATATTCAGGAAAGAGTCATTGGTGATATAAGAGCGAAGCGCCCGGAGCGTGCATAGAATACTTATGGCTCCTTAAAAGAGGAATCTCTGGAAAAATTCTGCATACCGGCATATGTAGAGAGATAGAGTTCGAACAGCGATTTGCGCGAGTGGTATGTGACTATATGCTCATTTGCTCATCTCCTACATACATTTTTTTTTAAATTTCTGCAGAGATGCATCGCAAACGGCAGTTATTATCGATGATAAAGCGTATATAATGCGCGGCATGGACTTATTTTTTTATTTTTTTATTCCTAGAAGATCAGAAAATTGACTCAATCGCGTAAACACCTAATTTGATTTTTCTTCAGTTTTTCAATTTTCTTCAATTTATTTGTGGTCATATCGTGTATATTAGATTCGAGCGCAGATTATAAATAGTTTTATGCTTTTTACATGGTCATCGTGAAAAAAAACGGTTTCGCGATTGACAGAGACAATTTATATTGAAACAACATAAGAAAAAAAGCACATCGGTAATTTTCTCCTCTCTGTCTCTGCGTACACCTGAAGAAACCGCAAATTGTTATTCAGCGTCACATCGTTTTATTGAATTGAAAAAAAATGTATTATTTTCACAAGAAAGAAACGTTTGAGAGAAAGAGTGATTCCATCGTTTGTTTGTCCAGAACCATGAGGACACGTCGATGACGTCGACGACGATGATGTTTCGAAGAAAATACAAAAGGAACAATTGTTTGCCCGTGGCACTCTTGTGTTTTAATCAATCCCTTACATGGGTTGCAGTCTACATTACGAAATGCCAGCAGTTTATTTCCATTTGTGAATAAATACGTCATGTGTAACGAAGTGATGGAGAGCCGACTGCACCGTTGGATGCATGGAGAAAAAAACAGATACAAGAAAAAAGAAAAATATTTGCCGATGATTGTTGAATTTCAAATGAGCCAAATCATTTCGTGTCATAGTTTTCACGAATGAATTATTAAAGATTCATGGTTGAATTACGCGCGCACCTTTCAGTAGGCCAATGTCGTACGAAAAATAACGTCTCGCACGCACTGCATATCATGTCACTCGACTTCACGTCATATTTACACATGATTTTTAGTTTTGAAAAGATTTACAACTTCACCATTCGGACGAATTATTGCTGTCAAAGTAATGCAAAGTCGCGCACTAGCACATTATAAACGCCTACCCACGTCTCTCAAAGCGCGAGCATCTCTTGAAATGCGCAAATATATATAAAAATGTCGGATGATTGTTTTCTTTGCAATCCCTTAAAAATATTATTATGCATGAAGGAGCTGTATAGCGATGACAGTAGAAAGAGAGAGAGACAGAGAAAGAGAGAGAGAGAGAGAGACAGTAGGAGCAATAGCAGCAAGTCATCCGTGACATAACGCGCACTTAAAAATGCTGCAGTGCACGCGCAACTCTGTGCATTATCCTCGTGTTTTTTCAATATCTCATCATCAAGTTTGCGCGAAATTTAAAATTGAAATTGGCGCGCTCTCGGTCGCGCGAGGTGCTAAGTGCTGCGCACCGTCTTTGGGTGTACGCTGTTTGGCTGGTATTTCGTCGAAATTTATAAATCATTTGCATCGTCGTGAATGTCGTATCTCGCTAATTCTTTGTACTCTGCATTAAACTCGCAAGCGCATGGCTTATATCGTCACGGATTATGCGCCAAAATTTTGCATTAAGAGCGTATACGTAGCCAAGTTGATGACTCGTAGATGAAGCTAAAGAAAGAGAAAAAGGGTAAATATCAATCGATCCGCTCTCGATTGCACATTAAAGGTAATCGCGCAGAGTATTTTATGAATACGCGCGGAATTGTGACGAGCGGCTTGAAATGAACCATGGGATATCCTATTCTTCGACGCAATATACCAAGTACGCGTGTAGAGAAAAAAGGGCTGAGTTCATAAAGCGCACAGCAGCACGCAGTTATCGAGAATCAATAAAACTTCCCGTGGCAACTATGATGTAGGAGCGAATATATATGTATTCACGATTCTAATTGCACGGGTTCGCGTACGTACATATTGCTCCGAGTATACTCACGTAAGCCACTGATCCGTATGTACACGCGAGCTTCTTCGAGCTGCAAAATTTCATTATCTAATCGGCTATCAGCGTATGAGATCGAACGGATCAGTAGAAAAATGAGAGAAGCGTAAAAAAAAACCGAACGAGATTACGTCGCGCAAATTTATCATCTATTCTCGCTGTCCGTAAAAGGGTTCATGTATTAGCTTGGCAATCTTATCAGTGGCTTTCTATCGTCTCTTTTTAGCCAGCTATACAGTTTTGTCTCGAACGCAGCTGTTCGGTCTATATGTAATATACGTACGCAGGCGTACTCATGGACACTCGTTATAAATTATATATTTTCGTGCGTACGAGCCTAAGAGTTTGCAAACGTGTGAGTGTGGGTCTTTGTACCTCTTTCCCTATCAGTGCAAATTGGCGCGCATCACGCAATAGTCGTTATGAGACAGGCACCACGTGGCGCTTGTACATACGTATATGAAAGCGCTACTCCTTCATGCCAACAACCCCTTTTTACAAAGCACACGAGTGCACATAGAAACGATGTGTCGTGTTGCACGCGAACTTTATTGTATGTATATATATGATACCGTTCTGAGTCACAAAACAACTATATGTATTCGCAGCCGATCGGGTATAAATGTGCACCTGTATGTATAGGCTAAAAATGTAGGCACGTGCTCAAGACAAAACTCAACTGATTCATATGCTCAAAAGTTAGAAGAAGTATAGAAGAGAGTCTGACGAATTATCTTTATCTTAATTTAGACAAGTTTTTATAGCAATGTAAAAAAATACACACTTATTGAGCCATCTCCGGCGAACTCACAGGATATATGGTTATGATTTATACTGTTTCATCACGAATCAAATTATATTATCATATCTGAAATTTCGTTTGCTCTTTTTTTGCACGCAGATTGAAACAAAGTGAGAGTCGTTTTGAATTTTAGGCAGCGTGAAAGTTTTTTTTTGTACCTACATAATAAATCGCGAATGACATTCCATTGAGCTCTCACTCACCTTGGTGACAAAGAAAGTTTAAATCATAATTTATGCCGTTCAAGTATACATACACAAACACATGCGCACAATAATACACGATATATTCACGATCGTGTGCTTTTCCATTTCGCCTGTTCTAGTTTCAAGCTACATCTCTTGGAGCGACGAAAGATGCAAAAGTGAATACAAGCTCTAATCCAAATCGATCAACATTTCAATGGATTCACTCGCGTAAAGAATTTATTTATAATTTGTTGTACATATTTAAAAAAAAAAATAAAATAAAAAAAAAAATAAATGTCGTAACCTAGTGTGTCGAACAGTTTTAAATTCACCGCGAGCTGTGCTCTGGCTCGAGAAATTCGTGTTAATTTACGCGAATTAAGAAACATCAAGATTTCGATTAAACTATTTTTTTACTTTTTATAATAATTATATAAGAAATGATGTAATGTGCAGTAAGAATTGAGTGGAAATATTAAATATATCATCTATGTACAAACGGTGTATATTTAGTCAGAAAGAACAAATTTCATCACCTCCTGTTTTATATACGATCTCTATTCTCTAAATTTAAGTTCATCATAATTTCTTTACAAAGACGAGCAGCACGTGCTTATAAGAATTCAGTTTTTTTTTCATAAAAAAGTTTAAATTATTTGCCAAATAAATTATTCATCGTTTCCTCACTTTTTAATATATTTTTTAAATGGAATATTACTTGATTCCTACACTGGAGCAAATGACGTAACCCTCGGACAACCTGAATGAACGCTAATTTTCTCCCTTCATCCTCGTCGTCAATGTTCCATCTCGAGTTTCGCGATGCAACATTTTTAAATAGTCACGATCTTGATTGCGACCGTATTAGGTGCGTGCATGTGTGTATACATAAAAAGAAGGTTACGGTCAACCTTCGGGGCAGCTATAGAATTTCGCAAGTCGCTAAAGATGAAATGAAATCAAAACAACAATGTGGATTAAAACTCATATTAATCGCGCATGACATAAGCCGATTCGAAGCTAAACTTGTATCGGCAAACTCCAAGGTAAATAAATAAATAAACACCAAAACTCTAGAGACGGAGCATCGAACGAATTATCTTTATACGTTCGATACTTGTAAAAGCAGTATAGAATACAAGAGCATGAGCAAGTAGCCTGAAGAAAAATATTGGAAAAAGTTTTACGTTTCACGCGATAAGGAATAATAGTATTTAAGAGCGCATATAAACGAACGTCGTTTATTTTTGCCTGTATATTCAACTCGTGGGTAAAAAAATTATCTCGAGAGACGTCTCTACTTTTCCGCTGCTATAAATGTTCGACTCTCTGTACATCGAGTTGAAAATGTATGAAACTTAACTAATTCCAAAGATAATGTGGTCACTGAAATGTAACGACATGGCTTGCCACCGCAATATATATGTACATTAGCGTGTGTGTATATGCCAGCAAATCCCTTTGGTGACTTGGGAAATTAGTTGACTTTGGAGAATCAACTTCCATTGTATACGAAAGTGCTCATTTCGTCTAACCAATAGGCATGAGAATTATGATGGATGGTTATCATTATTATTTTTTTCTATTTTTATTCCGAGCTTATTTAACTAACCAAAAGTAAACGTGCAGTTAACAAAGGACTATTTGATCTACATTTTAAGAATACAATGCAAGCAAACTATATGTCAACTATAGATACTAATTGTTCGCAAGCCAATGAATTGAATTTGGCTTAGAATTGAAACTTGAAATAAGTGACTAAACAAAGCTTTGCTAAATTGTCCGATATACCTCTGAAAATATTCCAATTCACCAAGTGTGAAACTCGATTTGAATTTTTCGAACGTACGTATCGAGGCAAATGTAATTTCTACAATTTGTTTCTCATAAAATCATGCATATTGTGATGGAAAAATGCAAAAAAACGTATTCGAACTTTGCATGCACATTACTTCTAAAACGCTTCATAAACTCGTCGCTATTGCTTTTTAAAGAAAAAAATAAATAAATGATTAGTCTTGGTGCTTGGGATTTTTCGCGAAACTTTCATTTGTATACGTCATTCTCGTGTAAATACTTGCTCATTGCGTATCGACGGTAATGCACTTCTTGGGCGGTCTTTACACATCGTGCATTTTTTAACAAGTGGTGCTCGTTACAATATACACTACACTTCTAACGGGCACTACGTTGAACGAATGAAGTTATCTACTACGTCGCTGCTATTGCTCGCATGCACAGATAAAATATTGTCTCTCCGAATTTTGAATTTTCGATTGCTCGAGATATTTATGGAAAAAAATAAGCATAAAAACGTACATTTCCAATCATACTGCACACTACCATAGTTGCTAAATTCTAAGCGTATACACGCTCGCGGAAGCGAATACGAATGTTCAAAAGGAGAGCCGGCTGAAAAGTGAGAACGACCTCAATCAAGGCAGTTCAAGCTTGCTCTCTTATACTCGCGTCTTCGATAGATGTATATGTGTGAGTGTATGTGTTATATATACCGCTGATGTGCCGATGAAATACTAATCGCGCGCCGAATGCGCCGGCATTCCACGACTGAATGCCCGATACACATTCATACATATGGACGTTTGTTGTACACACTAACACGATGCATCGACACAAGCTTGAAGTATGTGAGCAGAGCGAGGCTCGAATTATCGGTCAATTATCAACGAAAATCATATACGATTGAGAATCAATGAACGAAACGTCGTAGTTTCCAGACACTCATCTCACAGGCAATTTAAATTTTCAAAAAAGCAAAGAATGATTTGAAAAACGATTCATCAACGTTGCATAAACGTTTTAAAGTTCATATAGAGAAATTAACAGAGTGTATAACAACGATTTTTTCATCTTTTAATTTACTTGATGATAAGTTCAAAGAGATGCTTATGTCTTTTGTTTTTATCAAAAATTTGATCCGTGTCTAAATTAAATTTATGTCAATCTCAAGTCTTGCTCGTACTATACACTGCGTGTATACGTGACACAATACTTGGCATTGCAATGCCAAATACGGATGATAATCGCACTTCAGTTGCGTGTAACTTTCACCGCTCTACTATGTGTTTGAATATGTACATATACAATTTGGCGCAATACGATTTTATTCTATTTATTTGACGAACTGACAACTGCAACGAGATCGATCAATTTCGTGGTTGGTTAAAAAAGAACTTTTTAATGCACGAACTAATGCAAACGCATAGATGTATAGGTTGGCGATTGGAAATTGAAAAAATTTGTCGTCGCCGACGTGAGAGAATGCATATTCACGCGTGCATGTGCAAACGATTACGCAAGCACAGCAGCCCAAACTCTCATAGCAAGTGGCAGTGAACGAGTGGATATTCCTCTTTGAAGATGAAAAAAAAGGAGGAAAAAATTAACGCCATTGAAAATCATCAAATAGTGAACTACTAATCGAGCTCAAAACTCCCAGTGTTCGCAATAGCATTTGTTTTTCTTGACAATGCAGAAAACACAGAAAAAAAGTCGATACTGCGTATCTTACAGACGTGAATTTAGGGGAATGCAAGCTTCAACAGACATAATAAACGAAGATCGCACACATGAACGCGAAAAGAATAACGGGCAAGAAATACACGCGCGCGCCTAGGCATGTAAGACGGAGCAAAAAAGTAAAGGCAACGATGTATCGCAGCATATGTGTAAAGCCTCTTGCGTGGAGCTTCGAATTACGGTATTCGACTCGCGACACCTGTACATAATACACCGTCGGTTCGACCGATGCACTTTTATTTATATACATGCATGTATACAAGCACCTAAGAGTTGTATACATACATGTGTGTGTGTGTGTGTGTGTGTGTTTGTGTGCTATATTCCGTCTTGTGCGATGGTTTGTATCGACGAATGGGCCAGAAACTCACGCGATGCCAATTTTTGTTGTACCAAACAAGCACATATAATATACACATGTGCGCCTAGTTCGGCAAAATGAAATCGATATATCGTATATAGACGTGCATATGGTCTCGAGGAGCTCGATTCGATATTGCGGGGTCACACATGAGGCGCTTTGACCGAGCCCGTCAATTTTATACGCGTTGGCGGCATGTACGCGCGGGGCTGGCCAAAAATGTCTCAAACTCATGACTCGACAATCAATTTGTTTACGCGCGAGAGGAGGCTCGTCTTCGATCGCGATTGGCCTAAGTAAGCGCGCGAGTGTGTACGAGAGCATAGGCTCCGAACGAGAGGATTGAAGAAAAAACGACGCATAGTCCGCGTAAGATCCTTTACATAAGCGCCGGGCGCAATCTCCGTAATACATAAAAACTTACTTTCACATCCGTCTCTTGAAAAATACCAGATATCTAGCTTTGCATTACATTCAGCCTCTTTGTATGAGCCACTATCATGTGTACGTGTAACTTAATGACATTATTTGACATTATTATTATGCACGAGCACAAATAACATACATTTGCAGTATAAACACTGCATTACTGAACATAATGAATCTTACCTCATAGAATATCCACGTCGAGAAGATGGTCTGCGCAAGATTGTAAAAGATGAGAATACGCCTCAGGTTGAAGGGTTTTCTGTTTTCCATTAATTTTGGCCCTAGTACTTTGCTGAAGTAGGCGTAGCCCAGGCAGATCGCTACAGTCGGAAATGGGCTGCTCATCATTGCCCAATCCTTTACTCTAGGATCTATAAAAGTCAATCAGAAAAATAATAAACCCTAGTTCAGAGTATGACATTTTGATTGAGGAATTTCCATTTCACGACGCGCCGATAAAAAAAAGTCTTTTTGGGGTTGCAAATACAATGGTCCATAGTTGGAAATTCCACACTGCCAACAATAGGTGAATGTAGTCAACCGCGCGTAACATAGTCTATCACAGCTCGTCTGGCTTACCGAAAATAATATTACTCCAATACATCGATATAATACAATGACCTTTAATTTTTCAGTGGTCGATCTCGACCATGCGAACGGCTAATAATGTTTCCAAGACGAGTTTCAACTTTGTAAACGTAAGAAATAATCTCACACAATGACACACAAGAGAATAAGAAATAACTTTTGAATGTAGACCTATAAAATATTTTTTTAAATTTTTAATTCAAAACAATTGGTATAAGCTTGAATTGTTAAACGTTTTAATGGAAATATATCAATAAAAGTGAACGTTCAAAAGGTTTTAAAGGAAGTCTGAAAATAGTATAACTACGATGATCCTCATACATGCCAACTCAAATAAGTCACATAAATTGTTAAAAATAAAAAAGTTGCTTAGTAACAAAAAGAAGTTGTAAGCAAAAATTCATTGTATTCATGAATGTACTAAATATGACTTTGTTAGAAATATTATGAGCAATAATTAGATGGTCTGATCAATAGATGTTCTTTAAAAAGTGGGATTTCGCGGTGAATAAATAGTTACTCTGAGAAAACGATAAGAGTCTATATCACGTGTCAACAAATTAGTTATGAGAGAAAAAAGTTTGTGATAAAAAAACTCTTCCTTCTAGAACTTGTTGAAAATTTGTTTACGTGAAAAATTGTAAGCGTTTTTATGACAATTTTTTATTTTAACCGTCCGAAACTTGAAGTTAAGAAACTGTTGGACTGTCCGACCAGAGCATTGAATCGCTGCATTCGCGGTAAATAGAAGCGGGAGTTTACTTTTTCGACGATTAAAGAGACGAAAAATCACGAAGAGACCATGGTCAAACATTGCTATTGCACTTGAGTTTTTTGTTTTGCTGCTGCTAAGATTTTTCATTACAGAGCTGTGCTGCTCTTTTGGTTCATCTACTACAAATGATTTTGCGCAATGCACGACACTATAAGTAATAGCTATTGGAAATTTATTTTAATTTTGAATATCGAATACGACAGAAGGCGAGCTTTGATATATATTTACGGCAACAAAAAAGTGTCTCGAGTGTGTGACGAAAGAGCGCATTATTGACTATACATTTGACCACATCAAAGCTCTTGTGGCCGAAGTTTAATTTTTTGAATAAGACCCGTCGGTAGGCCACGTGCAGGCTCTCTCAAAGCTTGTCTAGACGAGTTCGGCGATGAATCAACTTATTGCTGTCTAGATTATCATTGTAAGCGCATAATGCGATTCATAAATAATTTAAAGAAGAGGTTGAAAGATGTATATAAATAGCAAATGAAGCGCCCGCGCGAGCGTATCGAATATGAGAAGTGTGTAAAATAAAAAGTGTTACGCGAGTGCGTGCGTGAGCATTTTACCCATATGTCGCAATTTAAAGTGCTGACCGTGTCGACGAGCTACTTTCACACGCGCCGATTCGATACACACCGACATGTATACACATACGTACTGCATACATGCACGTGCCATACATATTCATATACATGTGCCAGAGCTTCATGTGCGCGATGTGTATACATTTTAATAACGATATCAATGATTCACCTTGATTGACTCGATTAGATGGTGGTCTTGGGAGAGTGTATACGTATGAGATGAATATCGGCTATTCGAAGTTAATCAGCGAGGGTGAGTCCTAGATATAATCGATGTGCCTTGAGTTTGGAATCTAATAGTCGTTATTGGATCGATGACATGGACCAATTTGTACACATTCCATTAAGATATCAAACTTGTACATTGCTGGCCAAACAATTAGCAAAATAGATGCCCGATGTATGCAGTAGTTTCGATTTAAATAATACGATGTGTGTTTGCTGAAAGGGTCGAGACGCAGTACTGAGAAATGGTACATGCATCAGTAGGCAGCCAAGAGAGAAAAGTAAAATAAAAACACCCCGGTTCGAGCTCCGATACATACGATCACGGGCGCACGAAAAGCAAATGCAATAATCACCAAAGTACATGCTAGAGCACGTGAAACTCTTTTCCTCGTTTGTTCAAATGTCAGAATTCATATGTATGAGCGCCGCGCGTATATATAACATGATTTAAACTCAATAACAAGTACAGAAATTCCGTCAACGCAATAAAACACTCTACTGATATTTTTTTTCGTGAAAGTCGAAAATAAACGTGGAAGAAATTCGGGTTAGGAAAATAAATTGATGCGTCGATAATTTTTATAATTCGAAAGAAGCAACAATAAAAACTTACCGGACTGATTCGACATCATATCCTTGTAGCCGTTAACCAAGTTCGTAAATGCGTCTGGCATTTTGAATTATTTCTGAAACAAACAAAAAATTGTAATACATCAGCGTCATCGATTATTTTTGGGTTGAAGTATTTTGCGTTTATGCACAAAGTGTGTGCTTCGTAGTGGCATTGTTAAATGACCATTATATGGTGGCGAAAAAAACAATATTAGTATTAAGTAATGTGAAATCCGAAAGTTACGTCTGCTAATTGTTTACGTAAACGTCATCGGTTTTGGCAAGAATTACGTATACAATATGTGTAGAAAGTTGTTAATATTTTCTATATATCATAGAATATACTATAATGATTTAAAGTGAAATATTTAAGGCTAAGTAATATTGCAATTACATCTAGATCTAACAAATAATACGAGTAAACTTGACGTTTAATTATTTGAACAAGTAGGTTGAGTTCACATACTGCTTTCGTAAATTTTTATTTCTATCTCTATTTAAGAGAATCATTTGTTTTATAATTCTGCAGTAGTCAAATTAACTCACAGACTCAATTATAATATTTGTGCAATAGAGACGATTTAATTTTTTTTCTTGTCATGAACGATCACGCTAAAACTAGTTAATCTCGTTTGAAATCGCAAAAAAAGAAGTTTGGTCCTGCTCCAAAGTTACTTGGCAGCAGATGTTGAGGATAATTAGCGCCAAGAATGTTTTCTTTCACGCCTGGCACCAGACTATCTTGTTCTTTATCCCATAGTATGTCTACTGCTTTGGGAAAAAGATGGGTATCATAGTGCCTTTAAGCTCTTTTTTTATCATTCAAGATAGAGTGATAATGAATCGCAAAGTAAGCTCGATTATATTTAGCACTATTCGTAAGAAAAACTATGAATAATATTTATGTCACGAGGGAAAATCTTTTTTTTTTTAATTCAAAATTATATTGTATTAATATATTCAATCAATGAATTACTCATAAATCATAATTTGGGGAGGCTGTGGTACCATTGCTGTGAATAGCTCAAATATTTACTTTGAGTTTATTTGATTTTAATGTGATTTTATTGTCTGTGAGTTAATTAGAGTTTATTTGACCTAAAGGTTCGATCACCTACATTACTGATGATCGCGGAAACGGGAAACCTCGATGATTAAATATTTGAATTAAAAAACAATGCAATAAAATAAAGAGGAAGATAAATATTGTTCGAAAATTGGATGAAGTTGTCCTACGATTTTAAACTCTCTACTTTCATATAGATGCATTAAACCGGATAATCTGTGTCTGTTAAATCTAGCCGACCGATTATAAATACTACGAGTCAGCATGAAATACTTGACCAATTTTTTTTATGTTTAAACATTTATTTATAAAAAAAATTCTGCTAGTGAATGTATTAATGGATATTGTCACAATTTTTTTTTCAAATAGGGTTGAATTATGAATTATAATTTTTTATGAGGTGATGAAATTCACCAATGTATTCATCGTGACACTTCCCAATAGCATAAAACTTTTTTGATCAAATAAATAATACGATATATTAAAACTGAATTAACTATTTATTCATACTATTCATCTAAATAAAATATCAAAATATTCACTGCATCATTAAGAAGAGGAATTACTTTAAATTCAATAAAGAGCAATCAAACATTTTTTCCAATTAAAACTATGAGTTTTGATAAAATCAAATCACATAAACAGTGAGGACTTTTGCACTTCATTCGAAGTACCTAAAAAACGCTTTGCTAATTACTCGGACTCTCGGAACAATAAAGATTTATGTAATTTTGATAAGATAAGCAAAAATAATCCACTTTCAATAGAAGTAAAGATAAACCAAATTAGTTTGATTTATTATGAACATCGCTTGAGTTTATTGTGAGAACGTAATTTTCTATACCAGAAAACTTTAAATTAATAACATTTTTTATGATATTAGTAATTTATTAAATCATTACTATGAATATACAACTTTTTTATCAATTCACATGGTGAATTATACATCATTAAACATAAAAAAATTAAGGTGACGCAACTATAACTAAGTAAATCAAATAATTATAAAAGCTTAAAAACAAAGATTATTTTTCTCGTTTTTTTCAAACTAGGAGTATTAATATCAATTTTTTATGTTTTGGCATATATTTTTCGTATTACTCGTACAATTAGTTGATCTCGAGGAAATAAGTGGTTATAAAAATCCAGTACAAACAACCTTGGAGATTCATTAATATTATGAGATTAAAAATTTTTTTAGATACTTTGCAGTAGGCCTCGATTTTTTATATGAAAAACTTAAATAATTTTTTCAGCAATTTTATAATAGATTGTCGCTGCGGTGATAATTGTCATTAATCGAATAGACCTATAAAATTTAAAACTGCTTGAACAGTTAATTTATTTAAACTTATTTTTATAATTCAAGAAACAATTATACAGAAGATATAAAAAAGGGTTTCCAGTGACATACATAAACGAGCGGTCAAAGACTCATGTGCACAAGAAACAAAAGGTCATACCGCGCCCTATTTTCACTTCAAATGTAACATCAGCTACAGCAGCTGAATCAGTTTTTTTCTCGACATATTGCCTTGGAAAAAAAATCGCATAGCACGGCAACCTACATCATCGCATCTTCTTCACATTTTAATGTAAGAGCTCTTGCTATAGTCGCAACAGCTATACAATGTTGAAAAAATTAAAGCCTTTTACGAAAGGACCGCTCAAGCTTTGTGCCTGCATGCACAGTATGCAACGACAAAATTGCCAGCCTCACATTTAAATTTCAATCTTACTACGAAATGAAATTGAAAAATAATTGATTGAAAATAAAATCACAATAAAGTATGATTTCCGTAAAATCGAATTGCAGTAATGGTTTGCTAATATAATCATCAATTAGACAATATTTTTAAACTGTAGTATATTTCCTAAAATGTTTCTATGGAATTTGGTTATGGATTTAAATTCCAAAAATACAGTAAGCTCACTAAATAGCTCAAACTACGCAACATTTTACCCTCTTCATATTATGCCTAAAATCTTCAAAATTATTCTTTTGTATTGCAATGTGAATTCTTACGATTTCCATAAGGTGAAAAATGTTCAATATCACCAACTGGCGTGAAATTACTCTTTTTCTATAAAGTAGAGGGCATACGAAGAATTGATTCAGTGCTTTAATATATATGGCTTTTACCTTTACTTTATATACTACTTCATTGGATTTGAGATGTAAATGATTTTCATGTGTGCCAGAGACATTAGTTTACTGAGATTACAAAATGAACATTTTTACTTAGATTTCATCTTTTTTTTATAGCTGCTTCGATGCTTACGTGCGCCGACACACACTCTAAATTAATAAAAGTAGAAATCATTGAAACAAATGATAACTAACTAATTAATGTTCATCAAACATTGGCTTGAATTATCTTTCAGGACAAAAAATACACTAAGTAAATTAGACCGAATTGCGTTGACACGTTGTGAACATATAAACTTCATAAGTCGTTTAATTCTACAACAGCTTAAAATGTAAACATATCGAAGTAAGGGCTCCAGCTATACTATTCCGTATATAATACTAATATTATTATCGCCGCTTACTTCAACACAACTAGATACAAGTTTTGAGTTAATGTAGAATTGAACGAATTATAGTATACACATACTAAATGTGTATGCATATGCAAATATATTGAGCATATTCGTGTGCAGTAGTTACGATGCGAATTTTTTTCCATGTTTTTACTAGAGCAACTTTTAATAACGACCATTTAGACTTTTTGCACTTGAATACACCGCGATATCACAATAACTGATTCACCGTGCCCCATTAATATTTAAATTTTGTTCAATTAATTGATATTACAACTTTTAGCTATATTAGATTCATTTTTATCGATGATAAGATAAATAAAGCCATTATTGGAATAATATATTTACTTTATTTTCAATACTAGTAATTTATGATGACATGCTCTCATGGCACAAGTGTCGTACGCGACTTTACAGCAATGTGCTAAGTTCACATTTATGCCCCCTTTTATGAGGTATAAGTTGTATTTTCTGGTTTAGTGAAGTGAATTATGCGCAAGAACGCAGCGAGTGTTACGGAAATGACGCGGTGTCCTAAAGTGCGAAGGGAATCAAGTGCATCCATCAAAGGCGATAATGAATGAAATGGTCTAAGGTGAGAAATGAACTGTATCAACGAAGGTGATCATTTAAAAAAAAAATATTCGGGCTTGAGCTAGGTTATAATAATTTCCTCACGACCTTCCAGAAGTTCATTAATCCGTTTTCTTGTCATTCTATTTATCGAATACCCGTCACATAGGGGATGCTTTCTTTGACTCTTTCTTCTTGGGTCTGTGAATATAAGCTTGCTTCTAACCGCTTGGGGGTGTGAGTGCTTATATATAATATAGATATATACACAAGCAGCCGTTTGTGTGAGATGTATATATATTGATTACGCTTCTTCGCTTTCTTTTTTTACGCTCGAACGCGTTGAAGATTATCGGCGAGTAGGTTAAAAATAAAGTACGGAGTTGACTACCGTCTGCGACTAGCTACTGTTCCGTGTATACATGTTGGTACACTGTAGATCCGATCACGGCAGAATTTTTCAATTTTTTTTTTTTTGATAAAAAGTGAATAATAATAATAATAATAATAATAATCACTTTATCGCACTTGTAACGAGGTACGCCTAAGCAGAGTAGTTCTCATGCACAGACGTTCCAATTAATATTATCTATATTTGGCAATCATTTTGCTCTACGCAAAAAGCTTATCGATAAAAGTGGAGCGTAAAATTTAGACGGACAAAATTCAGGTAAATTTACGCAAATGTAGGGAATAGTGACATCATAATTTATTTGTAGGAGAAAAAATGATATGAAATTGACAAATATAGAGTTTCTTATCAGGCAGAGGTAAATTGCTAACAGTTATTATTTTCGTATCAAAAGCAAGAACTATTTGTACTGGTTCGAGTGAAATATCCAAACGAGTAGAGTTATTTAAAGAAGGTGTGTCTCGCGGAGTTTGATGATCCGCGCGAAATGGTAGGTATCGACGTTTCATTTCATAATCACAGAAAAAAAGAAAGTAACGGATACCGGTAAAAATATACGCGCTTTTTTATTCTAGATCATTGACACATTTGTGAATTAAAAGTCAATGATGAAAGCGATGTCAATCGTTAATTTGTGAGATTTTTTAGCTCGCAACATACACATACACTCGATGAGCTTATCCGATCACGACTCTTCGTAGATTACGTCGTTAGAGATATTATTATAAGTACACCTCTCGTTGAAAAATTTGATCGATCAAACACTCTTATAAAAATGATATCGATTTCATGTCAAATGTAGAGTATATTGGACACACACGTGTGGCTTTTTTTGCTTACCGAAATGGGCACAATGGAACACAGCTAGCCAAAGATGCTTATAGTAGGTCAAAATGTGTCGGTAACCGCTTAAACGTTATTTGTAATAAGTAAGCTAGTGTGTAATTGTCCGCTCGGCTCGTAAGGCTCTTATACACGCGGGCGCTCTCTAATAATCAACGGTGAAAGTGTCGTAGGCTGCACTTGTGTTCTTGCACATGCAAGAGCGGCAGTTGGGAAGCGGAAGTTGTTGGCGCGCAGCACGTCGAGGCGCAGTGCAACCTGTACTCGCGGACTAATCTAGACTCTTCGTACCGGTTATGACTTAACGTAAATGTGTGTAGTTCCAACGACGACGTGTTTTTTTCGTGTGTGTATGGCGAACACTTACAAACACCCTCCCTCCGAGTGAGTAAGAGAAAAACTGTTTACCGAGAGACAATATTCGTTTTAACGCGATTTCAATTGGTTTTATCGTCTTATCGATGGCAATTCTTTAGCTTGTTTTGTGCAATTTTAACACGTTTCTTCCGATACTCTTGGTCGCCGATTATAAGTTAACAAGATTATAAGGCACGAATTAAAAAAATTTGCAAAGCTCATGTGTCAAATTTTGCTGTTACTATCCGCACGAGCGAGTCGCTGGTGGTTCTGTAAACCTTATCTACGTAGACTCGTATAACCTCAAAATTTGCACATTATCGAGCTAAAATTGACTTATTTTCAACATTGATTCAAATGACTTATATCGTCAAGTTCTGCAATCTGATAATAATTCGCGTGTTGATCAATTCGAGCCGTACTTTAAATTGAGGCATTTAAAGACTCTTTTCTCACTGGCACATGAAACGCAATATTATTTGCACAAACAAAACAAGCAATTTTTCCGCCAAATGCTGGACCAAAGGCTGCCAATTTTACAATGGCGCGGCAAAGAAAATAGCTGTTAATTAAATAAAATTTATTGTTTTCAAGGAAGTTATACGATAAAGTACGCTCGAGAGGCCGGCACTAAATTTTAACGAGGGTGTAGTAGGCAAGCAAGAGCAAAAGCTGAGCACGAGTTTTTATTATACTGATGGCACTCGCAGCAGTGGCAACAACGTGAATTCATTTTTCAGGGCAAATTATCTATAAACGACGACAACGTCGAGGCAATGTCTCGTGCCCAATAAATCTGTTATTATATATGCGCTTGTGTATTACGATCCCCGATGGTGCGGGCGTTTCCTCGCTTCGCGGCATATCCGCCACGCAAAGTTCTGCACTATCTCGTAGCTGCCCCGGCAAAAGGCACGACTCGTGAAAAATGTTTACGAATATTAGCGCCGGCAGCGCGTTAAACTTGACGTAGACCGTTCGATATATTTTTCCCGTATGCATGCATACGTATACAATACACAGAGCAAAGGGGATCGTGACTCGTCGGGTCTATTTTTATCCTTCTATATACACATTTTTCTCTCTTCGCACGAAATTCTTGCCCCGCAAGCACATACCAGTGTGTACGTTGCCTCTGATGATTCGATGATGTGTGTACATATATCTTACACTTTCGCGGAAGATTTAATACGTAAGGAGAGTCGATTGATTCCGTCGTTTTAAATGACTACACAACATACACGTCCAGAGACTCGAAAGCGTGAATTAAAAGCCCGAGACAAAACACGAGCCGAGGAATCTATTTGATCGCGCGAAACGTTTATACGATTGCTGGCGTGCTCGGTGTGCGTAAAAGCAACGCGATACTGACGACTGAAAAGCCACAGCAGCAGTAATAGCAGCAAACGCGCGCGATTTTCTAACCTCTGTTATCCTACGGCGAGTCCTTGTAGGAGACGCTCGATATTTCCACAACCCCTCGTTGCTCTTCGTCTCTGTCTAGTTGCTTGCCTGTCACATAACCTCACTATTATACAGAAAACGCGCAGACTTTTATGTGTAGCAGCGCGAGAAACATGCCAGGTTTGCAGGCACAGAGAGAGAGAGCGAGATCAGAGCAGCCTTACGCACATCAAGCACACAGGCAGTCACGCGCACACTTACATCCACGGCGCGTTTGAATAATAAATAATGATTCATCCGTGATATAATTCGCATTGCTAACGGTTCGATACGGCCGCTATTCGGCTTATCGTATCAATGAAAGAAAAGCACCATGGTAATAGTGCAAAAAAGAGAGAAACAAAAATGTTTAAAAATGTAAACGCACCTGCTTGCAGTTGGTCGACGATGAAACGTTATATTCCAGTTGAACTAATCGTAGTATGTATCGAGGAATGAACGACGCTCCACCAGTGTTAGCTGTGCTTTTGCATCTATACAAAGAGTCACCGAGCGAGTATCTTGTCGGATTGTAATTCCGTTTGTACGTAAAGGATCCCTCTTCAAGAAGCTCTGGCAAACGAAGCTGAAACTGGCATCGAATGGCTTCTCTTAAGATTAATAAAGCTGTATAGGATGCAACAGCACGCAAATTGGCGAGAAAAACAACGGCCAAAGGAGTGTCAGGCGTCGTCTGCTATGGACTACTCGTAGCACGCACACAATAACTGTTATACAAGCCGTTGTAAATATACATGTATAGGTACAAGTATATAGGTATTGTAAAGCTGTGGCTGTGAGTGCAGGCGGCGGCGTTAACAGCGACGATTGCTTCAAGCTTTACGTAGCGTATAACGAGAGACGGGAACGCGAGGCGCGAAGAAAGCCGGTGACCGGCGGCGGTGGCAGCGTCAGAGAACTTGGCAAATGCTGAACTCGTCTCCTCTCGTCCGTCTGTATACAATCGCGAGCGGGCGTGACCACAGAGATAAGCTGCTGTGGCTGTACTGGCACTGTACTGTGAGTATCGACTCGCGCGGCTTTAGCAGCGTCCGACTTGCTGCTCGGTCGCGTGCAGACTGAGCGATGATGCGACCAGCCGTGACGATAAATAAACCCCGTCCGTAATCACTTGCGCTCTGACAATATTGATATGGAGTGAGAGACAGAGAGAGAGAGAGAGAGAGAGAGAGATAAAGAGGCGCACCACTGCACGACGTTACGAGAAGGCCCAGTGAACGGCTCGACCGAGTCTTCCGGCGGTTCGCGCTCAACTGACGGTCACCGCCTATGAAGCCGCCTTCAGTACTATATATTGCCGCCCGCGATTTTGCGTTGCCGCCACTACTACCAGAGTATACGTTCCTACACTCGTGTACAACTCATACACACACACACACACGCACGCACGAACAGACCATTATGATTATGTGAGACAGGCAGCGGTGGCACATATATAGGTAGACATGTAGGTGAAACATCGCCAGCAGCAGCAGCAGCACCACCAGCAACGACACGGGTACGGTCTGCGTCACTGACTGTTGTACTACCCTACCACCCGTACGAACACACACACGCATAGGCTTGCACACGCAGATACGAGTATATGCTTGTATGGCGTTCAGAGACAGAGAGTCAGGTTCGAGTAGTTGACGCATTCGCCGAGTCTCCTCCCGTCGCGCTTTTACACTAACTGCACGATACAATGTTGCACGCGTAACCGTGACTCGTCTCTCCTCGATCTATGCGTAGATAACATTTTTATTGACGAAAATTTCCGACGCCGGCTCAAATAGACAGTTTTTGAAGCACACGCGACCCTTGCACTTAATTTTTGCACACGTTCGAGTGTTGGTGTCAGGAAAGATCGACAAAAGGAATTTTTAGCATTAACAGCATGTCTCTGTCGCGCGCGAAATCGCTTATGGATCTTTAAATTGGCAACGATAGCTACATAAACTCTTTGAAAACTTCTTTCTCCGCTCAAGCTGTAACTTTATCAAAGTTTCATCTGCACGAATGGGTTTTTTTTTCCTGCAAATGGATCTTGCTATTAGTTCCTTTTTTTTATACCAAGCTCCAGCAAGAAACGCGTCCGCGAGTTAAAGGGCATATAAGTTTGTGCAGAGGAAAGTTTGCGAAAAAAGACGCCAAACGCTCGATGCCAATGTAAATATTGATGAAAGCGATTCATTTGAATCGGAAGCTTTTTATAAAAGCAAATTCAAATCCATTAGCTCGTACGGAATATTCGTGTACCGCAACCGAACTTGCAGGGCCAGATCTTCAACGATGAGCGCAGAATACATACTTTTTCGGATTAAAGTTAATCTATAATGAGTTAACGATCGTCGGTTGATTCGCGTCTATACAAGAGAGCATTTGAAACGCCGCGGAGCACTCGGCTTGCATACGACGAATATAGAGCAGCAGTCCTGTCATATATATATATGGGTCAGATTCAGAATTTTTCAAATAAACCTGCGGACGAGGTTCACGGATTTTCTTGAAATTTTGGTATGTTATAGTACATCA
>CACVKI010140579.1:0-14880 GCA_902732785.1 Trichogramma evanescens | reverse complement strand
GGTCCTGCGGCCCTCGAGTGGTACACGGCCTGGAGGCCGAAGCTTCGCACCTGGCGCGACTTCCGCGAGGCGTTCGAGGCGCGATTCTGCGATCACTACCGCGAGATCGTCTACGACTGCAGGCAGAGGCTCGGCGAGAAGATGTCGGAGTTCGTGGCCAGGCTGCGCGACATCGTCTCGAGGATCCGTCACCAGTGGTGGGGCGACGAGAGGGAGCTGGTCCAGCTGGTCTTCAAAAACGTCCTGCCCGAATATCGGTACTGGATGAAGCGCTACCGGGACAGGATAGACAGCCTCTCGACGCTCGAAGAATACGGCAGTTTGTTCGAGCTTTTGGACAAAGAGGAGGATACGGAGAGGCTGCTTAAACACATGATAGAGAGACTCGAAAGTCCACCTGACTTGAAAAGTAAGTTAAACCTCGATGATGACGCGACGACGACAACTTCGCCTGGAAGTAACGGAAAAGCAATTGGACAATAAGTATAGCTTATTATTATCGCGTAGACTGTCCGTTCCGGCTTAGATACAAAATTATATTTGTAAACATTGAACGATTGGAGCTAACGAGATTGTATTCTTGGAATATTTTATTTTAAACTTTTGATCATACTTAACTAATCGAATGAGATAAACAATGAATGTAAAAATACATGTATGTGTGAATGTAAATTTTAAAAAAATTTCAATTTTTAATCGTATTTAACTGATCGAATGAAATAAACAATGAATGTAAATACATATATACGTGAATGTAAATATATGAATAACATATATGAGTATAAGAATAACATAGAAGAATGTGAACTTGTAACTGCTGGAACAAATTAATCGAATAAAACAAGTGATTTTTTTATAAAATAATGTGTCAGCTAAAATTATTTCTGTAGTTTTGCAACTTCTCAAATTTTCAGAGGAATTCAACCAAGGACGGACCAAAGCAAATAGCCTCGGAAAATAGGCCAGCAGTAGGTATCCTTAAGAACGAGCAACATTTATAATCAGGCTAGATCAGTAAAATAATGTTATCGTAAATTGTATGCATGAATTGATATGCAGCAAGCATTGACGTAAACGAATTTTTTTTCTTTTCTCTACTCGTTGATCATATTGATTTTATGAAATAAAGTTTAAAGACTCGAAGACTCCCACACGTAATACAGGTGTACACGTGTTCAATTTTTCAAATTTTCGGAGTCGCGGAACGATCGACGGGCGCACAACATACGGCCCGGTCACGAAACGGACCCAGTTGAGTCGCATCTAATTCGAGTCAAGTGAAAGTAATCTAACTGCAGCATGTGTATCATATAGCTCCCGCGCAGTGTTACATAGTCGCAGTATACAGGTTACGACGCCACAACGTGTACGAAGTGATTAAAAACTAAAAACATTTTTTTTTTCATTTGTGGCTGTGTTTTGTGTGTGCAAGTGTTCAGGACGATGTCTATCATCAATACATTGAGCTTACTGCGCGAAAATTGCAATTTGGGGAACGACGAGGAGAGACGAAAATTTCATCGTCTGTTCAGACCTTTGATGACGTACTGGAGTCATTTCAATCACAACGACACTTTTATCAAGAAAGAAATTCAATTTCTTCTGATGCAGGCCTGTAAATTTGGCTGCAACGACGTCGTGCAAAAATTATTAGATCGCGGCGTGGATCCTAATGTCGTCGCGCCGGAAACTGGTGATTCGCCGCTGCACTTGGCGCTCGCAAACGATCAAGAATTCGCCGCCGAATTGCTGCTGCAGCGAGATGCCAATCCGAATTTAGTCGATGCAACGGGATCGACGCCTCTGCACGTGATTTGCGCGAGACCAGGCGACCAGTGGCACATGGCTGAGAGGTTGTTCGAGCTCAGCGATGAAAAATATCGGCCGCTGAAGATCGATGCTCAGGACAAGTTGTGTAAAACGCCATTGCTCGTGGCTGTGGTCAGCAAAAACGTGAAGGTGGCCAAGCTGCTGCTGAAAAGAGGCGCCGATCCAAAATTGGCTGATACGAATGGAGTGGCTCCTCGGGATATTATCAGCCTCAATGAGGACTTGGCGAGGATGTTATCCGACTGAGATGCTGTGAAATTATCATCGAGCAGATAATTTATACGATATTAAATTGTGTAGATTTTCCGTATCCATCGAATAAATAAATTCAAAAGAATATTGAATTTGCTTCGTTTTTAATTTCTTGTGTTTTAATTTCATTTCAGTTTTATTTACGAAATGATCATAAAAAAGTTTAACGTCTCGCACTCGTTAAAACTTCGATTTCGAATTCGATTAGCCGAATTTAGAGATTAAACACGATTTCACAGTAACTGAAGAGCCATAACAATCTTGATTGAAAAATGTTGAAAGTGCGTGGTGGATAAAAAGAAAATAAACTAAAAAAATTCTTCAAATCAAAAACTTAGTTTTGTTTTTTATTAATATTTTATTGAACAACCATTTTACACCATTTTTTTTATTTTCACCAAAATTTATTTATGCTGACAAAAATATTTTTGCGAATATCAGATTGTTTGATACGAAATCTGAATACATTTATCATATATAGAAAGGAAAGGACTTAAATCAAACGAACAAAATGCAAAGAACAAAAAAGGTTGAAAATTTTACAAAGAATTTAAAAAATATCTTTCATAATTTTATCAGTCGTCATGTCTCAACTTCTACGATCAATCATTGTCAAAAATAGCGTTTTTCGACCCTGGCACCCTCAATAAAAAGATCTGAAGAAATTCAAGGCTTTGTATTTAAAAACAAAAATGAGAGAAAAGGTTCGTATCGTCCTAAAAAAATTACCACGTCAAAAAAAGCGTTTTTTCAGTTCTAGACTGTAGCGTCATGATTGAAAAATTCTGAAAAAATTCAAGATAGTTTGTTGTGTTGAAATGTACCTCCATGAGTTTTTTAAATTATATTAGCTTCAGAATCGATAAAAATAGAAAAAAACGTCAATACCAATTCTCAAGGCTACATGTGATATCGGAGTATAGAATCTCTGCTTCAGGATTATTTTTCGCATACCGAAATTTCAGAAAAATCTGTGAATCACACCAATCTTTATCCTATTTTAGTATGTCAACGAGTGGAAGAAACGAACTAATTACAGTTCTGACGTGAAATGCCTCGTATATACATTACGAGCGTAATTTTGTATTTATCGGGGAGTTTAAGCAAGTGAATCGAGTCAATACCAATGTATATTAGCCAATAGCATCGACCGAAAAATCCATTTTCTCATTCGATCGTCAAAGAGCTCCCATACCCACCCTCATCTCTCTCGTCTGTATAGATTGTTATATAATATACAGATCGCGAGGCTGCTGCTGTAATCGTTACGATGTACACCGTGGACAAATAAGAAAAAGAAACTTCTTTTTAGCTTCTTCTCCCGCTCTCTTTTTTTTTCTACCCTCTTTGGAACGAGAGAAATCCTCCGGAGGATTTTTTCTCCGACTCTATCTTCTTCTTCTACTTTTTCTTCTTCTTTTTTTATTCTTCCTTTTTTTTTCTCTCTTGAGCTCGCGACGACGAATCCCAGAGCAAATTGGCGGCTGAACTCCGATGAAGCGAAACGATTCGGGGGCACTTTTTTCCGATTAAGGTCTCGGGGCTCGGCTGCGCGTCGTGCTCGCTCCACTTTGCTTTACGTATTTTTTTCTTTCTTTCTTCATCTTACCCTCTCTCTCTGTCTCGCTCTCACCCACTCCACCCTTTTATTACCCATACCTTTTTTCTTATAATATTTTATTTTATTTTATTTTATTCTTCGCGGAAGTCTCGAGGCGAACTGCGCAGAGCTCGATATATAGTTTTCTGGAAGCCTCGAAGCTCTCTCGCACTCGAAAGGACTTTATTAAAGCGATGATTTCTTCGTGCATTTAAGAGTGCACGCGCGGCAATTTCACTAAAGACATTATATACGTATATCGTCGACGGATGTCGGAGAGCTGCGCAATTATTTCGATTTGGGTAAATAGCCGCTGCTGCTGCTGCCGTTGAGCTGCTAAGCTAATTTCGCCTCGAAAAATAAACACTCGCGAGAAGTAGATTTTATTGTTTCAACGAAATTTTCCTAAATTCACGCGCGAAGTAAAATATCGCGTTCGCAATTGTTTACCATCGGAGGCATGCGATGGGCAGAGAGAGAGAGAGAGAGAGAGAGAGAGAAATAGAGACACTAATGTTTCGCGATATTTCCGACTTATTAACGATGGAAAAATATTTATACAACGCCGACTGTATACGCAAAAAAGCTCGAATACATTTTTCAGCGCGCAGCTTTTATTCGCCAAGAGGAAAAAATGAAATTTTGGAATCCGTGCAACAAAACCAATTTAAAGTCGCGTGTATGATACACATGGACGAGCGAGCGCCTCTCGTCGTATAGCACGAGCATACATAACATTATAAATAGAAAATCACAGCCTACGACAAAACGTCGCAACGCAAAAGTGAACGAAAAAACAAAACAAACAAAAAATATGGTTGAAAAAAAAAGAAGAGACGCGACACGCGGAGGAGCAAACGAGATAAATTCGTCGCGCGTCGAGTTATACCGTATATACACATCGCCGCGTGATGTGTGACAGTTGCCGCTCTAAATAATAATTCTCACTTAAGCAAGTCGGTTAACTAGAGAGTGCAGTTCTCTCGCGCGCGGCTAATAATAAAGGTGTCGTCGTCGTCGTCGGGCGTGTGCTGCTGCTGCCCACTGTATATGCCGCTGCTATCGTGACACTCGAGGCCCGAAGTCAATTTGTCGGGGAATGTGCGCGCGGAGAGGCAGCGACGCAAACACGTGTGCCGCCGCATATCTGCGTGCCCGTGGCACACGTGATCTCTTCTTTCATCCGTATATACGCTCGTGTGTGTGTATTATTATTTTTCTTTTTTCGTTCGTCTTCTTTTGACACCGCATAACGCTACGCTATACTATATGTGCGCGCGGCACGACAGTCATTAAGCGAAATATGAATGTTTTTTAATGCTCCATTTGTCTTTATTATACGCGTATAGTTCGAGCGAGTGCGGGGGTGCCCGCGTTATATATATTACACAGGCAGCGGGCTTGTGTTTATTTGCATTCGCGAGACTGCGGCGTGTTTGACAAACAATTCGGTAATTTCGCCGAAACTCACAGCGCGAAAAAAAAATAAAAGTCTTCTCATTCATCCTCGCCGTATGCACTGCATTCGTTATATTATGTGCCTAGAAATCAATTCGTTTACTTCCTCGAAATTACTGCGCGCACATAGAGCCACGCGATCGAGCTTTCGTGGCTTCTCTCTCTCTCTCTTTCTCTACTAGGCACAAAAGTTCTCTGTATAATACGTATACGAGCGGCGTACTCGTGATAATAATCTTTTCTCTAGTGTAAATTGGATCGCGCGGGCGATGAAAGCCTATATACGTACGCGTTTTAGAAAAGCTCGAGCGAGCGAGTTGACTATCTCGAAGTTTTGCCGCGGGAAAAAAAAAGATGCGGATCGCGTACAAAGGGTTGATGCTGCTGCTGCCGCTGCAAAGCAGTATATGTACATATAATACGTCATTTGTCAATATACAAGCGAGAAAGACGTGGTTAATATACTTTTTTCGAAAAAACACGCGAGCGCCACCGTTAGCTCTCCTCTTTTCAGTGCCGATCATTCGATGCATACGCGCGTCGTCCCCCATTATATCATAGAATTTCCCATCCAATCGTGGGACCGATCGTCAGAAACGATGAGCGCGCGCGGAAAAGTAGATTTCCGCAGGCGCGCGCTGATCGCGACGAGCGTGAAAAAAGAAACGAAGAAAAAAATCGACTTGTCTTTTATAGCGAAGCGAAGTTGCGACGAGTGTATATGGTGCAGATGCGTCTGCATGTTTAGCTGACGTGTTTGCGTACGCACGGGGCTTTACGTATTCAATGCTGATATATATGTCGTACGTACATGAGATGCGAATACGGATAGGTACTCGGAGAGTAACGATTTCGGAATTTTGAAAAAATAAAAAAAATCATCATAAGCGAAACTTACACTTTTGATTGAATATTTTTCAGCGTTTTTTTTTTAAGCTTATTTGAATTTTTCATTTTTTTTTGAATTTTGCTTTGACATTTTTGAGTAGAAAAAAAGATTTTTTAGATAAGAAATTAAAACTAAAAAATACCACAAGTATTAAGTCTGTTACTCATTAGTAAACATTGCGATGATTAACGATTTCGATATATTCCCTGGACACACTGATCATGTTTACAGTAAGAACAAATTAGTTTAAATTTTATCTTTCCAGGTGAAACTGGCCTTAATACCAGAAGATACATTTTACGTATTAATTTTCCTTGGCAATAAGTTGACGGATCCATCGATTATTTTAAAAGCCAAAATGGATAAAAGTGAGAAGAAATCCGAGGAAGTTGCCACAAAAAATGATTCAAGTGAACATGACATTGTTGTTTCAGACGAAAAACAAAAAATTGGTGATATTTGTCAGGAGGCATTTACTCTAGAATCAAGCTTGATAACACACCGAGACACGATTCTCAATGAACAAAAAGATTTTGCATGTGACAAGTGCGAAAAGAAATTTGAGTTCCGAAGTCATTTGAGTAGACATCAAAAATTAGTACACAAAAAGCGCGAAGTTTTCACATGCAACAAATGCGAGAGGAAATTTGACGATAATTCAACTTTACTCAAGCACAAAAAAATATTTCACGAAGTCTTCAAGGATTATTTATGTGAAATGTGCGCGAAAAGATTTGTGAATAAACGGAGTTTGCTTATTCATATAAAGATAGCACATCACAATCGCAAAGATTACGCATGTGACAAATGCGAGAAGGTATTTAGCCAAAAAAGGCATTTGTTACATCATCAAAAAACAGTTCATGAGGGTCGGAAAGATTACACATGCGACAAGTGCGAGAAAAAATTCGGGAAACAGGGAAATTTAAGAAAACACCAACAAACAGTCCATGATGGTCGCAAAGATTACACATGCGATAAGTGCGAGAAAAAATTTGGAAAAAAATCAATTTTGATAAAGCACCAAAAGACAGTCCACGAAGGTTGCATAGATTTTGCATGTCGTAAGTGCGAGAAAAAATTTGGATGTAAATCAGATTTTTTGAGGCACGAGAGGGCAGTACACGAAGGTTTAAAGGATTATACATGCAACAGTTGCGAAAGGAATTTTGGGTACAAATCGCATTTGCTACTTCACCAAAAAAATGTACACGAAGGTCGGAAGGATTTTGCATGCAATAACTGCGAGAGAAAATTTGGACAAAAATCAGATTTGTCGAAGCACCAAAGAATAGTTCATGATGGTCGTAAAGATTTCGCATGTGACAGGTGCGAAAAGAATTTTGGAACTAAATCAGATTTGTTGAGACACGAGAGGACAGTTCATGAGGGTCAAAAAAATTATGCATGCGACAAATGCGAGCGGAAATTTGGACAAAAATCGACCTTGTTCATGCACATAAAAGTAGCCCACCAAGGTCGCAAAGATTACTCATGTGACGAGTGTGAGAAGAGATTTCGGGATAACAGCAATTTAAATAGACATAAAAGAACAGTTCATGAAGGTCGCAAAGATTACCCATGCAGCAGATGTGAAAAGAAATTTACAAAAAAATCGAGTTTGTTTTTGCACCAGAAAACAGTACACGACGGTCGCAAAGATTTCGCGTGTGATGATTGTGAAAAGAAATTTTCGCAAAAGCCGAGTTTGCTCTACCACCAGAAGACAGCCCACGAAGATTACACAGATTTTGCATGTCACAAGTGCGAGAAGAAATTTGGACTAAAACATCATTTGCTTAGACACCAACAAACAATCCACGAACGTCGCCTTGATTATGCATGTGACAAGTGTGAAAAGAAATTTGCACAAAAATCTCATTTGCTCACCCATTTAAAGACAATACACGATGGCCGTAAAGATTTTCCATGTGACAAGTGTGAGAAAAAATTAGGAAAAAAATCAGATTTGTTGATTCACCAAAGAACAGTCCACGAAGGTCGTAAAGATTTCGCATGTGACAGGTGCGAGAAAAAATACGGACAAAAAGCGCATTTGCGGTACCACCAAAAATCAGTCCACGAAAGTCGCAAGAAACACGCATGAAGCAAATGCAAGAAAAATGATAATTGACAATTCTAAATATGTATAGATACTTTTGCTTTGAACATCTTGTTCCCAAATCATTTATGCTTGTTTTTCTAAAATTTCCACAAAAAATTTGTTTAGATGAATTGTGTCTTACCTGAATTTCTAGAATTAATAAATTCACTCATTTTTATCAAAATTTTTAATCCTTTTATAATACTTCTATCAATCCAAAATATTATATATTGAACCTCTTCAATTTTTTTAAGTTTCACTGGACTCTGATTAGTTGACGAAAATTCGAAACTTATTCGTAAAATCTATCTATTGAAAATTTTAATTTAAATGGATAATATGCTACGTTGAATAGCACTTAACATGTAAAGGAAAAACCAAAAAAATATTCTTATTGCTATGTTTAGCTTTGGCACACAGCCGCTCAGCATTAACACGCCAAAAATCATTATAATTTTCGTTCCTTACTGTTAAATTATAACAAAGATTAACGAAAAATCCCTCGTTTCTTTCGGCGCGTATAATAACTTATTTGTGGAATAAGTCACTGCGGCCTGCAGTCGCCAAACGAATTTTGTACAAATCGTGATTCATAAAATCTTCATCGATCATCATCACGCAGCAATCAAAGGCAACTCATATACCGCGTCAGCTTCATAATGGAATTCAGTGCCCAGCTGCAGAAAAAATCCTCTCAAAAGCATCTCACGTATTTTCAGATTGACGTACAAATGGCACGGGTAATAATAATTACGTCATTCTAAAGTCCATATCGTGAAAGTTCTATTTGTAAGTATTAGATTATAAAAAACGGTTTTAAAAAGTTGAAACAATATAGTAAGTCGAAAAAAGACTTTTAATATATGTGCTATTGTACTAATAAGTACGTTCACTGACATTATTAAATAATTACAATACAAGATCTGCATCGATTACTTCAATGTTAATAGTTTTTGAAAATTCCA
This sequence comes from Trichogramma evanescens, assembly GCA_902732785.1. Lineage (NCBI taxonomy): Eukaryota > Metazoa > Arthropoda > Insecta > Hymenoptera > Trichogrammatidae > Trichogramma > Trichogramma evanescens. The sequence goes on along the minus strand of CACVKI010140579.1, from coordinate 5,782 downwards.
TTATAATGCCGTATTATATTTCAAATAGGCACGCCAATCACGACATCACGTGGGACAGCACATTTTGAAATGAATTTAAGAACATTTTTATTCTACAAGTGTATTTAGATCTATTTACTCAATATTTTTTTTGTAAACTTGATGGCTGTGGAAAATATTTTGAGAAGTAGTTAGTTTTAGAAAGCCAAAAAATTCCTCGAAGAAATTTTCACCAAGGTAGAAATTTAATGTGTATTAAATTTTGTAACATGGTATAAACAGATTGATCGATATTTACTCGAATACTGATCATGTTTGTAGTAAAAACAAATTAGATTAAATTTTGTTTTTCCCGATGGAATAATTCATAACATAATACAGATAAATTTGACTCAATTAGATCCTATAGTACTAAATAGATGGATTCATCTTTTAATCAAGGCATCAAAATGGACGAAAATAAAAAAAAATCCGAGAAAGTTGTCTCGAAAAATAGTTCAAGTAAACACGACATTGTAGTTTCAGACGCTAGCGACACTAGTCAGAAGGCATTTACACTAGAATCAAACATGATAACTCAACTAGACACAAGTCATAATGGACAAAAAGATTTTGCATGCGACAAATGCGAGAAGAAATTTTAGTTTCGAAGTCATTTGAATAGACACCAATTATCAGAACACAAAAGCCGCAAAGATTTTGCATGTAATAGGTGTGAAAAAAAATTCGGGAAAAAAACGAGTTTGTTCACGCACCGAAAATTAGTTTACAAAGATCGCGAAGATTTCAGGTGCAACAAGTGTGAGAGAAAATTTGAAAATAAATCAACTTTACTAAAGCATAAGAAAATATTCCACGAAGTTTTCAAAGATTACTTATGTGAAAAGTGCGCGAAAAAATTTGGAAACAAGAAGAGTTTGCTCTTCCACATAAAGGCAGTGCACGATAAGAGCGAAAAGAAAATTAGGCAAAAGCATCAATTGCTCAACCACCAAAAGACTGTTCATGAAGGTCGCAAAGATTATGCATGCGATAAATGCGAAAAGAAATTCGGACAAAAGTCTGATTTGATCAGGCACCAAATGACAGTCCATGATAGTCGCAAAGACTACGCATGCGACAAGTGCGAGAAAAAAGTTACACAAAAAACAAGTTTGCTCTCCCACCAAAAGATGGTACACGAAAGTCGCAAAGATTTTGCATGTGACAAGTGCGAGCAAAAATTTGGGAAAAAATCGAATTTGCTTATCCACCATAAAACAGTTCATGATGGTCGCCAAGATTACTCATGCGAGAAATGTGAGAAGAAATTTGGAAGAAAATCAGATTTTTTGAGACACGAGAGCACAGTTCATGAGGGTCACAAAGATTATGAATGCGCCAAATGCGAGCGGAAATTCGGACGAAAATCGAGCTTGTTTATGCATATAAAAACGACCCACGAAGGTCACAAAGATTACTTATGCGACAAGTGCGAACGAAAATTTGGACAAAAAACGCATCTAATCGTTCACCAAAGGAGATTTCACAAAGATTACAAAGAATTCGCATGTGACAAATGCGAGAGTCAATTTGGATGTAAACAGCATTTGCTCAGGCACCAAAGGACAATTCACGAAGGTCGCAAAGACTACGCATGCGAGAAATGCGAGAAGAAATTCGGACAAAAAGCGCACTTGATCAAACACCAAAAAACAGTCCATGCAGGTCGCAAAGATTTTATTCACGACAAATGCTAGAAGAAATGATGATTGCCAATAATAAATATATGGATACTTATACGAATTTTTTTCTGAAATTTCAATAAAAATTATGCCAATTTGAATTGTGTCTTACCTGAATTTTTAGCATTTTGTAAATTCTATTACACATTTTTTGACTGTCCTGGTGGTGCTTAATTTATCATAAAACTAAATAAAATTTCGTGAACTGATAATCACTACTCTCCGTAAATTTGTTTGTTCTTGTTTCAAGCAACTATCATGCAAGGAATAGCCGAAAGTTATTTACACGTTTTGTTATGAAAATTACTCACTAGACTTTTTGAGTGTATGCTGAATAAATCAAACATGCCCTGGTGAAAGGTTTTGATGAACTTGCTGAAATATTGATCATTTATCCAAATAGAGGCATGATCGATAGGAACAATAACTTTTTACTGGAAACCATTTAGAAATTAAATTTGAATTAAAAAGTGTTTCCTAAATTTCTTCAAAATTAGTAAAAACTCTCCTAATTTTTTCATCCTATTTTGAGTACTCTTATCAATCCAAAACATTATATATTTAAGCTCTTTAAATTGCGTGAGAGTCAAATGAAAGTTAAGGCATGTGTTTTTGAATATTTTCAATTGTGACTTGATATTTTCAACTCATTCGTTACTTATTGTTAATTTTATAACAAAGATTATTCAATTTTCACCGAGAAAATTGCCATCAGACATGCCTAGTTAAATATCTCGAAAAACTCGATATGGAAAATGAGATTTTACCTTGTAAAAATAAAAAGTCGATGGAAAAATCTGACAGCACTATGAGAAAGCTTAGAAAATTTCCTATCGAAACCATGTGTTTATTTATTTTTTCAATTTCATTTCTTTTCTAAAGAATAGTTCTTATAAGGTAATGGGCCCAATTGTTCATATTAGGTCATGGGGTAATGGGTGTAATGGGTAGCAGGGTAATGATTATACAATTTGAGTTCTCTCATTTCAAATAAGCGTGTGTTTGTCAATAAAAAAAATTTTAATTCATTTTCATAATTTATTTATTCGAAATGAATGTAGACTGTAGACAATACAATTGACCAGTATTTATTTTACTCGTGTCATTAATTTCACCATAAGTCTGAAAAAAATCATTATGATCTTTCACTACACAAAATCTTATAGATTTTTTGGAGTCTTCTTTTTTAGCACTTTATTTCATTATTTACACTCTCCTTGTGACTTGGGTCCGTAGCCGCCAAGCAAATATTGAACAGATTTTTGTTCGTTAACGATTCATCGATGATTATTTCGCAGCACTCGAGTGGCAGTTGATTATTCACCAGTTCCATGAAACTTTCCAGTGCCCAAGCGCGAAAAAATCCTCTCATCAGTATCGCGCCCGCCTTTGCATGAGCTGCGTCAATGACATTTTTGGGTAGACAGCTCAATAAACACAGCATGATATTGTAGCGCCTATACGTGAGCATTCTAGCCGCTTCATCGGTTCGTAACCGCATAAAGTCGTAGATCGACATGCGCGGAAGTATCTTGAGTTCTTTTGCCTTTTTCTCGTACTCTTTGTCATCGAGCCAAGATTCGTCGAGATCCGCCGACATCTCTGACAATCCGCTTTTCGCGAAGAATTTCATGATCGTCACCGCGTCGACTCGAATCATTTGGTATCCTCTGTTTTCTAGCTGACGAACAACTTCAAACACGTCCGACATCACTTCCAATTTGAATGCATTTCTTATTTTGCGCGCATACAAACCGCGTGGTTCGTGTTCGTATGGCTTATAACTTGCATATGATTCGAAGTGCTCGTCGAAGTCTTTCTCGGTGGGGAACGCGAAGCTAGACAGATCGGCGCCGTTTTCCAAAAGTACATCGACCAAGTTTGGCTTGAGATTCGCCACGGCCCATTGCAGCAGTGTCCGATCGTTATTGTCTCGGGCATCGACCCGTACCAATCGATCGACTTCTTTGCTGAGCTTGAAAAATTCCCGCGCCCAGTTCGCCTCGCGGTATTTCTTGAAAATCAATTGTAGCGGAGACAAGCCCTGTGCATTGGCTAAATTCGGATCGGCGTCCCTCCTCAGCAGCGATTCGATCACCTTCCCTTTCTTGTGTCCCAAAGCCAAATGCAACGGAGCGTTGCCCAACTTGTTCCGGGCGTTGATTTGCACGCTCCGCTGCATGTCATCGATGATATCGAAGAAAAATTCCACAAGACTATGGTCGCGATAATATTGACATACTAATTGTAAGTGCAGAGGTGTCTCTCCATCCGCGTTGGCCGAGTTCGGATCGACGCCGCCTCGTCTCAGCAGTAATTCGATCGCCTTCTTGTTGCCCAAGCGCGAAGCCAAATGCAACGGCGCGTCGCCTGACTTGTTGACTACCTTCGGATCGGCGTCGCTCCTCAGCAGCAATTCCATCACCTCCCGATCGTTGGACCTCGCGGCGAAATGCAGCGGCGAATCTCCCGTTTCCGGCACGATGAGATTGGGATCCACCTGGCCTTGCTCCAGGAATTTCTTCGCGACGTCGGCACAGCCGTACTCGCACAGGCCACGTGGAAATGAGTCAGACCGGACTCGTCGGTATAATTAACGTTGGTCGCGTCGTGGATTTTGAAAAGGGCAACGACGACGGAGTGATAAGCCGATGATCTGGCCGCGCGATGCACCAGTGTGGTGCGAAGCGACGATGGCTCGGCGTCTTTGTCTGCGTCGGGGTCGATTTTGTAGCCCGTACGAGCCGCAAATCGAACGAAACTTAATCCGCATGGTGGTAATGGATAATTGATGGAATCCAAGAGTAGACACTCAATTTCTTCGGGGCGGAAAATGTCTCGGAGGTTAGGAAGTTCGCCTCTCGGATCAATGAACAAATCATAGAATCGAATGAGAAATTCATGTCGATTTTCTTCAACTTCCCAATTATCGATCTTTTCTCGTAAACTCACCAACTTCTCCAAACAGTCGGAGGTAGACATTTTTTTCTTAACACACACGCGATACACAATCACTTATAATTGAAGGTATTATTTTCCTTGACAAAAGCACGTGCTGCGTTTGATGCGGTATCGAAGGTGTTCTCTCACTACGGTGTCCCAACGAATACTGACTTCGAATGCACTACAATCCATTAATAGAGACTGTGTAGAAGCTAAACTTTCTCTTTTTCTTGATGAGAGAAATCCGATATTCGAAAATATTCTGACTTCGGTGACTCAACATGTACTGTCACGTTCTACGATCTACATATAATGCGCGTGTGAAGGCTGTAAAAATGTGTATAGTGAAAGGAGGAAATTGTAAGTGCGGTCTGTACAATAACAGCACCGCCCAGTCTAGTTGAACACTTTTAATTACAACCTTATCTTATTTAGCCATTAAAAAATAGAAAAGAATAATTTCCCACGTGCGTTTGATATCAAAGAATATTAAAAAAATATTTTATGAAGTAAATTTAAGAAATTTATTAAATAAAACGGTAGCCAAATTGATTGAACATAGCGACGGTTTTAAAAAAATGGTCGTTTCACACAGACAACTTGGCTATACCGTTTTATTCAAGAAATTTTTTGAGCTTACTTTGTCAAATATTTTTTAAATATTCTTTGATATCATACACACGTCGGAAAACATTCTTTTCTATTTTTAAGGGCTAAATAAGATAAAATTGTAATGCAGCGAGGTGACATCTCGCGTGTATAACATAAGAAAAAAATATCAAGAGTAAAAATAGAAAGCAACAGCAGCTTCAGTTGTATGCATAGTTGAATGTAATTTAATTACACTGCCGTTCAATCACTTTTGCCATACCCGAGCGAAAAATGAGTAAACTTCAAAGTTTCGTAGCTCAGTCAAAAAAAGTCGGATCGACATTTTGGACCCGCCATTTTAAAGGTATTTTCAAGCCCTTTCTAACCATATAAATTAATATTAGGATTATTCCTTTTTTCACTAATTGCCGATAACAATTAACAAGTCGAAAAAAAAAAGTTTTTCTGGTCTTTGCTATTTCTGCTATCAGTTTAGTAAGGAGACTCGTGGAAACATTCTGAGCCCATAGATTTGTAGGTTTTTT
>CACVKI010140572.1:0-42672 GCA_902732785.1 Trichogramma evanescens | reverse complement strand
TGAAAATGGTAAAGATTCACCGTCGGGTTCAAGTTTTACATTCTGAAAAGAAATTTGGTTTTTTGGGGTGAATGTGTTGGGATGTGTAGTGACATTTGATGACGGTAGTTCGTATTGTTAGTGTAGATGTCTCATTTTATTTGTATTGATGAAAGGAAGAAGCCAAAAAAACATTTTTGTTTCTGTGTCCACAAACAGAAATAATTTATGATTGAAACTGTTTTGTGAACAAATTAGAAAAGATGATATTACCTAATATTTTCAAATTATTTTTAAGTTAAAAAAAAAGTATGAGGAAGCTACTTGCCAATACATTGGCAGCGGTTTTACTTATTTTTCATATCAAAAAACGAATATGCTAGTGTTTTTTCGCTTGAAGCCTTCTTTTTCGAGCTTGACAATCAGAATGATAAAAATTGGGTGTTTTTATGCTCGAGTTTCGTGATATATTGTTCATCATTTTTTATCGTCGCATTATATCCCTCCCAATTCGGGCATAGTTATTATAAACGTTTAAAATCTTTTTAACGCTTTTATAAACTTAAATGAAAGGTCGAATTTCTGACGCAAAAAAATTTTTAGAAGTTTTTAGAAACTTAGGAAAGGTTATAAATTGCTTTATTAATTCAAACCAAAAAAACAAAAAATTGGTAAAAGTTGTTGAAGGTTTTTTAATTTGAAATAAAAGTCGGGTTTTAGATATTCAATTTCTATAGGATACAGAATAAAAATGTTTCAGACTTTCTTAAACAATGCGTGTGAATGTTTTTAGGACGGTTGGATTTGAAACAACCAAATTTTACTAAAAATATGCGTTACTTTAACACTGCCAGTTGTCCTAAAAAACGTACTTTCATTTAAAAAAGGGGGATATCTCTTTAAAAAACCTATTGCCACGATTCGAAAAAAAATTGAAAACATGTCTTTTGATGTGAAAAATAAGGGAAAAATATTTTGGTTACGACTATCGAAACGCTTGACAGAAGTAATTCATTCAAAATTTCAATAATTTTTTTTTTTTCGAAGGCTGTGACGGTAGAAAAAAATCTGAGGTTGTTTGCATTATTAAAATGTACCTTCATTAATTTTTTAGACCTTTTAAGAGAAAATTACACTCAGATTCCATATCGATATAAATCGGACGTTTATGTGGATTCTGAGAGTAACATATCGTTTCAAATTCTGTAACCACAACTATCGATGCCTTGTTACAAAAAATTTAGAATCTGACCCATATGTAAGTTCCGCGAAATTCGATTTGCTCATTTTCATTTTTAATACTTGAACACATCACAGAATCATTTCACAAGAAGCTTCCGATACCATCCGAGTACGCAGAGACACCGGAAACAAAATATTGTTACAACAATTTCGGTTTGATTTACGGTTTGCTGGATCGAGCCAACTACAACGAGGAGGCAGAAAAGTTCGAATGTTATATTAATAAAATTAGAGATGGGATGGACGTTGAAAAAGAGGAGAGACAGAAAGATCACATGGAGACCGATGAATTTCCAGATCAACAGTACGACCTTGTACTCAAGAACGTGCTGAGGAAATGTAAGAGCAACGATATTGACGAGGACACCATGAAGGCGGTTAGGAGGATTTTCAATAAGTTAAAGGAGATTTTCTATGTCAATAATAGTTATGTATGTGTAATTTAAAAATGCCCAAACGCATGGTGTTCGTTCGGTTGTTCTACAATTTAATCATTTTCCATTTATAGTTCGGTTGGGTGCCCGACAGAAAGTCTATTACGACAACTACTTTAGATATCAACTGTTTCGCTCTCTCTTATTACTCCTCCTTGCTCAATCACTCTTGCTTCCACAATTGTAGGATTTCCATCGGAAAAGGCGGGAAATTGATAGTCTACGCCCTCTATCCGATAAAGAAAAACGAGCAGGTACATTTACCATCACTGCTTCACTTTTATTTCTCGGTCCTTAAATCTCGCTCACACTCTAATTGACGTGACTCTTTTCTCGTTGTGCATAGATTACGATAAGTTACGTGAACCAGGTGACCTGGAATCTGGATGCGGCTATAAGGAAGCTCAATTTGGCCGTGCAGAAAAGTTTCATCTGCCGCTGCCAGGGTTGCGTCGAAGGTTGGTCGATCCCGGATGGTCCGGTGAGTTTTAAGTCGACTTCAATCCAGCAACTGCACTGCAAATTTCTCTCACAATAAAACGATTCGTGTCTTTTATTTTTTAATTTTTCATTGTCGATAGGTGAGTGATTCGATTAACGTTCCAACGTTGCGCCAACAAATTCTCGCTCAGGCACAGCTGGGCTTGCACTCGGAGAATGGCAACACTTGGTACTTGACCAAGCAGCAAATTATCGCTCTTAAAATCGTCATCAATGACTGCTTTAAAGATCTGAAGGAAACCTCGCCAATGATAGCCTTCCAACTGGCGGATGTTTACATAAAATGCCTGGTTCAGACTTACCACTTGATGTACGGAGTCGAATGCGCTGCACCGGAAGAGTGCCACTCTTAAAAATTGTAGTTTTGTAATCTTTATGCGAATATCATTTTGTAAAATTTTAAAAACTTTAATTTTATTTACGAAGACTCGGACCGCGCCAGTTAAGCTGGCTGTACTCAGACAATTTCGTAATGGGGCTGTAATACCGGTTGTGAAAAATTGGATAAATTGCGACATTACATTTCATTTTTACTGAGAAGGTATTTGATTTGTAGTTTGAATTATCGTTAAAATTTCAATGATTGAACATTTCTTCAAAAGTTTACAAGCCATATTTTGAAAAATTAGATACTTTGAACCAGAAAAATTTGTAGCGTTAAAATAAATAAAAAGCTTTTTGACGATGATCATTTGGCTCCTTTTTCACTCTGAAATATTCACATCAGAAGTAAGTATTCTGCTAAATGGTTTCACGATTTCATCTTTATGATATAAAAATTACCTTATTGAAAATTGTAGTACGAAGTTCGAACATTTATTAGAATTTTTAAGACTTATTCAGACTTTTAAAGGGAGTTTTTAAAAAGAGAGTTGTTCGGAATTTTGAAGAATTAGTATGGAGAACAAAATGATCGACCCACGAGTGAAATCCAAATTTTTCAGTTGCTTGGTCAAACGACACGATACAGTAAGCGTCGCTTATGATACATTGGACAACGATTAGAAAGCTTATCAATGTAGTGAAGTGTCATGTGCTGCAATTAAGCATAGGGAGCTTCTATTTTCATGTACCAGGCGACCTTAAAAAAAATTTTGGTAAAGAAACGTTATCCAGAGCTGAAGTCCTGGTCTTCTTGTCAAAGCAATTGGTTCGAATTTTGAATTATAAAACACGCAGGATACGAATAGATTTTTTGATCGTTTGTTATGTTCTACTTGAAAGAAGTTAAAAAGTTATAATGGGAAGGGTTTATAAATCAATTACACTTTGCGATTTTTCATAGCGACGCATTGCATATTTATTTCGCATCATATCTATCTAATCACATTTAGTTCACCACAATACACGACGTGACACTTAAGATAGTAAATATTTTTGTTTAAGACGAGAAATAGTCGTAGTCGTATATCGATAATATGCAGCAGCGATCGATTAATTTTTAATTTTTTGCTTTCTTTTCTTGTTTTTTTTTTATTCGTGAATATTATATTATTGTGATTCTACCGTAACTGTAGTATATAAATTTCAGAGGTATAAATATAGCACATTCATCGAGTTTTTCGCTTATAACGCGTACCTACATACGCTCTACTTGTTTAATTCAAGGATACTTGGCAAGTTTCTTTTACCTCTATACTATTTGTTTTGTATTTATTCTTCTATTATTCTGTTTTCTTTTTCATTAATTTTTGACACATTACTTCGGTGTGTGCACTTAGAAGAATAAATTCACCAATTTAAATTATAGAAATTACTTTAAAAGCGCTGTCCAATATTTGACTGATTCTAAATTTCAGACAATCTCACAAATGAAACGTACATAATAAAATTATTAACAAATTTGAGAATATATTTATTCGACAGATATGATAATACTCATTAGATATGCTTATTTCCATAATAAAAGAGTGACTTTTTAGTGATTCTTAATATTATTACAATCTATGACTACGTAAAATTGAAAAGTTCAGATGACTCCAGATTATAAACGTATTTTTTTTAGAAAAAATCATACAATAAAAATATTCAAATAAGCTTTCCAATTTATCACTAACACATTAAAAAAGGAATAAGTATTCCAATAATACATCTACAGTAACACTCATAAACAAATATAAAAATTGATAATAATAAGCGTTTAGTACATCTTTTAACTTAAAACTTATACAAATGATGATAAAATATTTTAGGTGATTTTATTGTTCTAAAAATACAGATTCTGTACATACAAGACTTTGCATATTCTATTATTATTAGTATTATTATTATTAATATATAATCAACTTTGTTCTTGGCCTATGAAGGTACTTCATTTCCACTAAAACAACTTTTCTAAAAAAGAGTTACATCGAAGGAGTCCAATTATTGCGTAAGACACTGATAAAAAACTCATCATTGCCATTTCGCTTATGAGATAGACGATTAAATTTCGATAACAGTTTTTCATCGCATGAATACTTGAAAAATTGCAAAACTCATGAAATAATTCGAAATACGCGCAGTATTGCTATAAATTGAAATCGTGAAAATTTCCACGTTCAAACACATGTTGAATATTTTTTTGTTTCAAACCTTCGTAAAAAATCATTGTCATATTTTAGGCCTAGAAAATTGTTGGCAATGTAAACGGTAAAAATTTTCTAACAGTTTTCGGCAGATTCATGTTGGTATATTGATTGCTCGATCGACTGAAAATAATAACAAATTCAGCGAGTCAATCACAAGCAAATTTATTCCATTGCCTTCGATGCAAAACTTTTATATTTATTTCTCCCTTAAAATTATCATTATTAAGTTATTCGACAATTCATTACTGTACTTATATAAAAAATGTACAAGAAAATCTACATTAACATCTTGTTTACATGTATTTTGTTGAAGCGCACGATCGACGCACGATCGCGAGCAACAAAGTATATAAGCATTGGTTTTTTTTATTGTATCGTAAACGTGTCTATGATTGCTACACAGAGTAAAAATAATAATACAGAGAAATGGTATTCGTAATATCTTGTCCACGAGTTTAATCAAGATTATAATAAACAAACATTGAATCAATAAAAAGTCGAGAGGGGCTTTCTGCCGAAGAGATGCATCGTCGTTAAAAATTGAGCAACTCTATGAGTTAGAAGAAAAATACAATTTCAAGCGAATAATTGTACGAGTGTTTCATGATTCTTTTTTTTCGTATCAATATTACATTCGAATACATAAATATTATTATTATATGTAATGCAATATACGCTATATAATAGGTGTATAAAAATCGTAGAAAAAGCGCGCGCTCAACGAGACTCGAATGTACTCGCTCAAGTAGTGTTTTTTTTGTGTGGTCGCAGAAATCGGAATTCATCAATTCGCTCCGTGGTTCTATCTCTTGTTTATTATTATTTTTTTTTATCACGAACACAATACAATATACATCTAATCGCGCATATAAATATGGTTTGTAATATACGCTCTCAACGTGCAATAATACAATATAATAATAATTAATAAATAAAATATGAATATAACGTATAGATATTATTTTGTTCTTTTTTTATGTTTGTTAGACAAGCGTCTCCTATTACGTTTACAATATGTATATTAAACTGGAGAACTGCGAGCGAGCGGCAAGCTGCTTTGGCCTGTCGTCGAGGCGCTCGCACTGTGTTCTCTTGACTCTTTTTCCTTTGCAATGGCTGCGACGACGACGAAGACAACGACGAAAAATAATAAAATAAAACAAAAAAAAAGAAGATAAGATGTTTTTAGAGCTCTCTGCGCGATCTCTCCGCTCTGGGAACGGAAAACAAACCGAATCGATACACGTATACAAGAAAATCCTCGAGACGACTCGTTCTTGCTTGTTTCTCTCTCTCTCTCTTTCTTTCTCCCGTGCGCGCGTTGGCAAAATTATACAAGAGTTTTTGCTCCATGACACGATGTTTTTCATCTCAAAAAACAAGTTGCGTGAGTATTATGCGTCGATTAGAATTCGATGGTCGTGTTTTCTCTGTATTAATAAGGATCAGCCGTCGATCTCTTGATGTCACGTTGTTCGGGCTCCTCCACGTCGTCGTCGTCGTCATCGTCGTCGAGATTGTCGCCTCTTCAATGACACGATCTCGCCCTGCGCTCGAAGCGACGCATCCGGCGACTCCACTCGTCGCGCCACTCGATCATGATCGAGCGCTCCGACACCGTCAAGCCGTCCCTGCTCATGCTGTCGCTCTCCATACCCAGCACCAGGTACGATCTGTGGATGAAAAAAAAAAATCATTTCGTTAGGTTTTTATTTCTTACGTCGACTCGTACATTATACACCCACTCAACGTTTTATTTTTTTAAAGTAAAAGTAAAAATTGCTCGGCAAACACTGCGCAGTTTGAATTCGTAAGAAAGGAACTTTTAGATGTTGTTTTTAGCAGGCATGTGGGGATTTACATCGGTGACAAATGTTTGCCATCATTTGTTCACAATGGTTAGTAGCAGCGGCAGCAGCCTTGACGAATTTTATAATTCGAATGGAAGGAAAAAAAACACCGGTAGAATTTACTCACTGGTTGGGTTTGATCTTGGGACACCTGCAGGCAAGATCGGCCGACTGCACGTAGAGCGGAGTCGGTCCGCGCACGATCCTCGAGTCTCGATTTCTCTTATAGATCATCATGACGTTGACCGTGAATCTGACCCAGGAGTTGGCCGGGCCACCCGAGACGGCCGACGGGCTATCCGCCACCTTCTTGAATCTGTCCGTGACTCGGATCAGCAGAGCTGCGAAGGAAATGAAATAAAATTGAATAATCGAAAATGCGCTTAAATTGTTCTAAATGTCTTATACAAGTGGACGATTTGGCTATATTTAAGCACCATGCTTGTATGTGAAAGTGCAGCAGATAGCACTTTGTATACGACGATCTATTCGCAGTTCGCGAGATGCTCGAAATCGGAGACTTATAAGCGGCTCGAATCAAACGGTCAATCGAACGAAGTCTGCCCGAGCATAGCCTTTCTTTCTCTCTCTTTCTCTCTCTCTCCCTTTTGCTTACGAGTAAATATATGTATAAGAATGAAAGACAGACGAAGAGCAGAATGCAAGATAGAAAGACTTTGGATGCTTCTGCGCCGGTTTTTTTTTCATCTTCTTTTTTCTTCTTCTTCTCCTCGGCTGAACTTTGCAGAGATCAGAGAGGCCCACAATGCACAGACTCAAAAGCATGCCTTTCTATTATTATATCGGCAGAATGAACGATTGCGAGACCGAGCGAGAGAGAGAGAAAGAAAGATACGAGGTGCAGAAGAGCCTAATGCCCTCGAAAGCTCTTTTATGTAGCGTCTCGCGCGTCCGTCGATCAATTCTATCCGTTTCTTTCTCTCTCCGCGTGTGCGTGTCCGTACGCTCGATACGTGTTTTTACCGATCAATGATCGACGACTACGACTCTCTTTCAATGCAGGCGCATATTCGATTAACGCGCAAACGTCGATATTTTTTACCGCGCGAGCTCGCACGTACAACTTTTGTAATTCGTTCATTGTAATAATATGAATTCCGAATATCTGCTATAATTATGATTTTCTTTCATTTTCGACGCTTTTTTTATACCTCTATTTTTTGAATTTTAATATCTCTCTTCCAGCGCTATTCTCGTTTCGTAAAATCAGTTTTCTTAAATTTTAAAAGTTTTTTGTAGTTAAATGGCAATTTTCTCTATGTTTATACTCGGTTTTTCTGTCACTGTGTTCTTATCAACGATGTTAGAATAAGCCAATCGCAGCGCGAATAAAACAGCTTCGCATAATTTTTTTTTCAAGAGAGAAAGAAGAACACCAACCGAGTTAAACGCAAACTTCGGTATACAGATCGGGGCGCAAGAAACGCGGGTGCGCGCCTCGCGCAGTTACAATAAACGTATCGACTTCTATAAATTTGCTTCGCACGCGCCCGCGCGCGAATCGGCAACGTGTGGTACGTAAGCGAGGTTTTTCGTTCTCGCGTATAGCACGTGGTATTATACGGTCGGTGCTTCGGTGCACGAGCCATTCCGCTACACAGGGGGGATACAGATATCCCATTTATTGCCGTGGAATTCCTTTAAACTAGATGCACCATCGGCACATATTTTTCATTCGTATATAGCACGAGCATAAGAAACGCATAATGTGTTTTGTGTATTTACATAGAACACCTCGGCGCGCACTGCGACGATATAAGTTCGCGTAAATATATTTCGCGACTTATTCTTCCTCGCGCGCGCTTCTTTTTCACACTCGAGAGATGTTTATACCTACTCGCGGATTTGCGACTTTCTCTCTCTCTCTCTCTCTCTCTCTCCTTTTCTTCCCTTTTATTTTTCGTTGCATCTTTGTTTTCTTTCTCCCTCGATGTGTGTAAGTATACAGCTACATAGGTATAATGTGTGTTCGCCACATGGCAGACATACACGCGTACACACCTACATAGATCGTATGTACAAGAAGCCAAAAGACTCACCGTAATCTCGCTTGCAGTATTTGTTAAGGTTCAGCCTTCGGGTGCTTGCTCTGCACTTGCCGCATTGCTCTGTAACAGATAAAGAAACATCCAATTTTAGTCTATTTTATGTAATTCAGAAGAAAAGAATTTTTTTAGGTAAATTTTCCTGGTCATTTGCGTTTATTTTTATCCAAATGGTTTATCATAAGAATGGTTTTATCAAACGATTTACTTAAAAAAATGATGGACCGCAAAGCTTAAATGGATTGGAGTTCCAACTTAGATTAGTATATAATTACATTTATTCAAGTATTTTTCATAAACAACCAGTAGTTGGTTCATCCGAATCAAGGCACTACGTATTTTTCTTTTATATCCAAATTTGAATTCGATCGTTTGCGCGAAGTGTTAATGATACATCTATAATTGATGATCTTACTAAAAATATGTCACTTCATTATAGGTAAACTCAGAGATTACAAAACACAACAAAGCAGTTGCTCGAGAAGCATCCTGTAAAATCACGCTGAAAGTAAAAATCCATCGTTATCGTGATTTTATTTGGATTGCAGAAAATAAGAGGCACCGTTCAAAAAAAAAATACCGTGAAACATTAAAGCAAAGGAAAAATAAGAGACAAAGATTGCAACGCGAATAGCTCGAACTCGTGGCCGTATCTTGAAACGGACCTACATCCATGCGGCAACGCGCGATGATTCACGAGCTGCCCGGCTCACCGAGCGTCGTCGTGTCTTATCTGCATCGGTTATGTCTGCGTGCCTATATCTGAACGTATACAGGCGCGCTCGCAATTTCTCTCGCTGCGCTCCGCAATGGTAGGTGTACAGTCGCATAGATTCCCCAGCGAAACTCACACGACACGAGGCTAATGCACGATAATGGTCCAAATGACAAAATAAATTCCAAATATATATACGCATCGGTGTCTCGTATAATAGGGCTGAAAATCACAGCCGAGGCGGGGGGTGCAAAAAGAAAAAGAGCATCGCTCGAGTTTTAGTGTATGTGTGTGTAGGTAGTACACGTGTATGTATAACTAGGTGCACAGCATATACTATGTGTATCTATATATAACACGGAAGGGCTTGGAACTGTACGGATAGGCCATGGCGAACAAATTGCATCTGCCAAGCTTCGCGTCGTGCACGCTTCGTTGCATCGCCCAGTGTACTATACACACACGCGCGCGCTAGAGTCCGTACAGTATATAGCTACGTACACAATCCAACGCGATGCAAGAGAATTAATCGAGCTGACCAGCTTGGGCTAGATAATGGAGACAGAGAGAGAGAGAGAGAGAGAAAGAGAAAGAGCGGTGTATGGGTATAGGGTATATGTGTGGGGAGGTGCAGAGGGAGAGCTGCATGCATGCACACACACATACACACGTAACGTCTATCAATCCGTTATGGTTTATCGCTCTCTCTCACTCATTCTCTTTCTCTATCTCTCTCCTTCCACCCCGCGTGTCGACGCGGACTTTTTCCCCTCCGTGATTTTTTTTCTCTTCTCTCTTTTTCGTTCGTTTCATTCGCTCGCCTGTATACGTTGAGACTATATACGTGGTTGTTTTATTGCGCACATGCACACACACACACACACACACACACACACACACACACACACACACAAACACATATACATACACTGTGTTATATACGACAAGCTCGTTATTTGTTTGCAAGCCAAGCTCGACTAGTTGTCGATGTTAGACTTCAGCCTAGAGGAATAAAGGAAGGTATATATAGCTAGATAGGCCGTGAACTTTTCTTTTTTTTTTCTTTTTTCTTTTCTTTTTTTTTTATTACTTCTTTTCCGAGATTTAAAGTACTTTGCTTTCTTGTACGTCATTCTTTTACTGATAACGTCGCCGATGTGTCTTGTGCATAATGTTTGCTTTCTGCTACAAAAATTATAAAAAATGTCATATGAATTTTTAACTTGATAAGAAATAATATACCAGCCCCATATATACTGGAAAAATGGCCTACTTTCGGTGCGTATAAGGTTGCAGCCTCGATTCAAACAATATAAATATAACACTTCGCGCGCCGCATAACTGCCTTATTGATCTTTAACTCGCGTCGTACATGGAAAATACTGTAAACGTTTTACACCCTGCAGTTTTGCGGACTTTCCGCTAATTATCGATTTCATGTACTTTATTAAAACTACAATACATTCGGCAGCGTTTTATTAACGAGTGCTATCAATTGTAGCATACGTGCAGTACGCTGTTGCCAGCACACGCCTGGCTCGCGGATATAAATTATTAATACGAAAAAAAGCTCGAGCCTTTCGCGATTTTTCCGCTCGAACGAAACACATCCTTTCTCTCTCTCTCTCTTGTGCGCGTGCAGATAACAGCGTATATATTGCATATGCTTTGGCTCGATTTAATTTAGCCCGCAAGACATTCAGTTTTAATACGCTTATGTATGTATAATGCAGTCTGAATAAGCTCCTACAAGCGACGTTACATTTTCTCTTTTTACGTGTATGTATCATGCGCGCGAATAAACATGAAGCAGCAGCAGCAGAATCAGCGGTGGCGGTGTCTCAAGCGAGAAAAATTACGCGTATGCCACGAAGAATAGAAGCTAAATGTATATAAATACGAGAGAGAGAAAGAGAGAACGAGAAAAATAAAGGAAGAATCACAAGCCATCGGAGGTTAGTAAATTATTTGTACCGGCTGTACCGGACACATACGACCCACACTTGCCCGCGCGACTTCTGTTATAAGCTCGAGCTGAAAACGTCTCTCGTTATTTTATCCGGCACAAGCATGTGTGAGTATGTGTATGCTCCACACGGCGTATTCATACTTCTTCGATTTGTTTGCCCCGAAGGACTTTGGAGTGCTGTACGATGTATAGGTTGTACACGACTGAAAATTAATCACTTGTCGCCCGATTCGTATTACAAGCGGGGCACCGTCTGCGGCATAATATGTGAGAAGGTGCAAAATTTAGTTGTTTTTTTTGCTTCTCGTTTAAATGCCCTTTGGTGAACGGTTTAATGCAAGTGATATTGAATTAAATAGTCGAGTTATCGCTTTGAACATGGATACACGGTGTGGTTTCCTTGCAACGATGAACAAAAACACTTCGATCGCCACGGAATAGTTGCACAAAGAGACAAAGATCATTGTAGGAACAGTGTCGTATACCTGTTCAAGTCGCAGTTGCATTTTTCAGCGAAAATTTAACAAAAGCCTTTGAAAACGACTGTGCAATAAAATCACTGATCACTGATCCATCGTCACGAGAGTATCGTTCGCGGCGTTTTTTGCGTTTTTCTTCAACATCGTTATGTACTTGATGATGCAGATGGCAATTGCCATGAACAGGAACTGGAAAACCGACTGGTAGACCATTTTTGGGATGGAAATATGGACGAGGCTCGCGAGAAACGATCTGAAAAAAACACCCACGAGATATCACGACGACGCCGAGGTTGGCTTTCTTTTTGCCGACACACGACCGCGGTCTTTTGGTGCGAAGCAGCAACTAAAGACGAACGAGTGCTCTACACTGGGGAAACTCGCGATGGTCGCCTACGTACACTACTTTTCTCTCGCGAGCATAAAGCAGTAGGTCAAACAATCGCCACTCTATAACAACGACTATTACGTTCCATCAATATGAATGCATACATACCACACAAATAAAAAGGCCCGCAACCTTATAGCGCGCTGCCGCGACCTTGGCTGAATAATTAAAATGGCCATTACCACCTTAAACTGCTGAGTACACACGTGTGCGTGCGCGCCGAGGTCTGTGCGCCCCGTTTTGATGAGCTACTCGCGTGCGCGTGGTTGTCGACTTTTTATTGTACGAACGACACGAATTATATATCGCGATACACGAAATCGTTAATAAAACTACGACCCCATAGTTGTAGCTTGCTCCATGAATAAATTAAACCGATTCGCGAGTACATAGAGTATCGAGTTTATTCGCCGGTTCTCGATTCGTCCTGGCCATTTGCGCACATGCAATGCGTGCGTTATACATGATACGCACTCTGTGTAACGATGATCCATGCGAGCCATATGCGTTATACGCTGCAAAAAGGCTGGTAAAGTACCATCCATACGCAACGATTCAATCAATTTGCCCAATCACCGCACATATACCAACGTGCGGTCGCTGAGCTGCAGTGTATATAGCGTACATACCCCATATGCATCGTCCATAGCAGAGTCGTCCGCGACGACAATCTATTCCCCTTCGAACTGTACGACACACGGTTATATACTTTACCCATACATACACGTGCGATTCGGACCGTCGAGCTTTGGCTTTTAATTTTTACGCGCGATGTGCTTTTCCCGTGTTATATGCAAGTACGTCGCATTGTCAAAGAGAGAGAGAGAGAGAGAGAGGGCTACTACGCGTACAGCGGTGGCATTTCGCGCATCAATTATTCGTGATTTCTCACGCCTTGGCTGCGACGGACCGAATCGGAGTCAGCCATCGATCCGTGCGTGTGTGCACAGCCAAAGAGCTGGAATGCTGCCGTGCATGCGAATCAAATTTATTTAGCCGAACTGTCCATGCGACACGACGAAATGCGTCGAGGAAAATAAGCAGTAACGGGAGCACGAGCTTGCAAGTACGTTGGGTCCGAAGAGCCATTAACGTCTAGCGTATTCCGAATCAGTCAAAGTTTGAAATCAAGCTGAAATACGTCAAAGGGAAATCATACCCGCGCATCGAGACATGTGCTAAGGGTTCGTAATTGTTGAGTGAAGCGCTGTTTGGTCGCTATTGCGTTCATCCTTTTTGAACACATTTTGTTTTTTCCTTTCGTAAAATAAACGTATAAAAATACGATTTACGTATGTGGATCATGCCTTAGCCTCGAAAGCAGCACAGTCTCTGAGCTCATACAATTTTCAAAAGTCGACAATCACGACCACTATACACGCCTGCAGTAACCCCCAAAGCTCGGTCATTCCATATACACATACATATCTAGCCAAGCCGAGAGGATTTGAACCTGCACGACCCATTCGATCGCGATTTCGAGGATGACTATTAACGCTCGAACGAGCCGATAGCGCGCACACTGCACATAGAGAGAGAAAGAGAGAGGGAGAGTGTACTCTCCGGACTATCCGGTCTGATTGACAAGCGAATCCTGAAACGTCCATTTATGGTACAGGACTGAAGCTTTCTGCGCGCAAAAGCAGAATGAGACATCGAATTTCAGTGGGTATATAATACTGATTTCGATATCATTATGAAAATTCATACGAGTTAACGCCCGCATTAATTTTACTTCCTTCGCGTAGAAGCTCTGTGATGGGCATGAAAAGAAGTTTTTTGATCAGGTGTCGTAGAATAATTTGGTTTAGACGATTGTAAACTGGATCGAAATTTCAGTCTGATTGTGTGTGTGTGCAGAGCATTATCTCGAAAACGAGATATTAAATAAACTGTATTCATTGTCGATTCTGACAAGGTTGACGCTTATAAAAAACTTAGTTTTCTATTTTTATTACAAACATTTTTATTCGAATTTCAAGAATTTTTTGCTTAAATTTAAAAAAAACCAGTGCTGATACATTAGCATAAATGTTGCTCCTGAAAATGTGATTATGTCTGTTTTTAGATATAAATTATAGTTAAATAAGTCCTCATTCTATTCCATAAATAAATTCTATTAGAATATACGTGTAAATAAATTTTATGTCTTGATGAATTCAATTTTTATAGCAAATTCAGTACATGACTTGCGCGTGCCTATATTCACACCATGATACAATACTACGTAGGCTAGTCAACGGTGGTGGGGGAAAGTATTAACGGAAAGCTATCATAATCGCTGAGTCTCCTCGCTAATATTATAAGTAGTGCGTTCAGTTACTAGCAAAGAGCAAAATTCCTGCAGCCAAGTGTTTACAAATAAATAACAGTGAATACATATAATTAAGCAAGAGATGGAAAATAGAGAGAACTCCGTTCGGTATATTTTTTTTTGTATGTTATAATTTGATAATTTTTTGAGTGATTTATAATCTCGATGATTTTTCAGAGTAAAAGAAGAACCGAATGATACTCCGCCAGATGCAGGCGATGATTACGTTTTAAATTCAGGGGACTCTTTGGAAATAAAAAACATTGAAACATTCAATTTTTATCAATCATCGGTGAGTTTAATGATTTGAATTATGTTTTTATTCCGTTATCAAAAATTATTATACAATTTTAATTTTAGGCAAATCTCATGAATGAGGCTACTGCGTTAAATGAAAAGTTAAATGAAAATATATCCATATATTATGAGTGCGAAAATGTTAAACTTGAGTTAAAGTCTGCATTGACAAACAATTACAAATCTGAGTGTCAAAGTTATCTACCAATTGTGAAAATAGAAAAACAAATTAAAAAAAAATACTTGAATGGAAAGAGGCTATTAATTTTGATAAAAGAAGGATTCGATTATGACAATAATTGCCATTTTCAACTAACTTCCCGATTGAAGATTGAAGGATGTAAAGAAGAGAAAATATTAAGAAGAATCAATACGACAGATAAAAACATCAGATCATATGAATGTGAGATTTGTCAAAAGTCATTTGGAGAGCAACATAAATTTATGAGGCACATAAGTGCAGTACATGATCGTATAGCAAACCCTTCGATTGTGATATTTGTCACAAATCGTTTGGAGGAAAACTTCAACTCAAAAGACACATAAATGCAGTACCCGAAAAATAATCCTAAGATTTTCCATTATTCCGTCGATGCAATCATAGTATTACACCAGTTCGAAGCGTTTCTTTCCGCTCAATGAGCCAAAATGGAGATGTACCGGGTAAAAAAATTTGGACGCGCAATACACGTAACAACAACCGGTTCTCGATGCTTGATGCACATATTGCAGTGGCTAACGGTTCGTCAATATATCTCGTTTATACCTCGGCACATCGTGCTGACTTTTTACACATTTTTCTCACAAGACTTGGAGACAATAATTTGCGATTACCGAGTCGATCGTTCACGCATATCGTTCTTCGATCGATTAATCATTTACGAAAATTTCAATTGTTCTCATCTCTCTCAGTAATTAAATTCGCAACGCGTCAAAAATTTTATTATACGAAAATGTATATTATATCGCGTACGCGGTCATTGAAAATTGCGCACATTAAACGTACACTCGAATGCGTTGCAGTATAAACGTTAGCTCTGTAGCGTACACGCGAGAGGCACGCTCGAAGCAGAAAATATTTCGGACAGCATATTAATTTAATTATACTCGAAGCATTTGGCGGCGGCTGGGCGCGCGCTCGTATTTGCTAATTAATTAATGTGTATACGCCAATCAGCTCGCGCGCCGCGTGTGGTGTGCCGAAACATAAACACTCGCGTATATTATTATGTATAAAATAAATGCACGTATAGTAACGTGCGGCGCTGCAGCATATTTCGCATAAATACAGGTATACGAATAGAGGGTCGATCGTGCAATGACACTACGCCGATGTCGTGTGCGTGCGTATAGATTATGAAAACATTTATTATAACGAAGATTCTCGGAATAATGAATATTATATATTCGGGTGTATGAATACGTATAAGAATAGAGCATGTGTGTGTGGATAAATTGCGAAATATCGAGTGCGCGGGGATGCTGTATTTGCGACCAAACTCGAGACCGACAGAACAACACTGTGCGTTTGTTGCTTAATAAAACACATTATGTACATATACGTGGACACTCAGACAACGGAGCACAGCGGATCGAGGCGCGCATGAGTCGAAATGAAAAAAAAAAAAAAAGGATACGAGAAAAGAAAGCCTCCTCGTGCGGAGGATGTGTGTGTGCGTCTGCACGAGTACGTATGTAGAAGTTTGATGCGAACGAGATAAAAGTAACACGACTCTGAAATAATATTTTTATTGAAAGGCACGCGTATATAATAATACAGCAACGTCCTGCCGCGCGCGCGCATCGAGCGAGAGGCATATAACCCCGGCATATTTCATCATTTCGCGCGAATGTTTGCAAAATGAATTATTATTTGCGATAGGATCTTTCGATTTGAAATTAAAAAACAGAAAAAGAAAAATTGGGTACACGCGCGTATTGCCCGAGAGCTCGATATATATTTCGGGGCAATTCTCTCTCATTGCGCGATTACGCGTCGATGCGTGCCACTCGCGCGGGGACTGTTTGTTGTGTGTGTATAAGGATCCTATTTAGAAACATATCAAGCCATCAAATGAAAGCAATCGCGAAAGAGAGAGAGAGAGGGTTGTATGCACAAAAGACGTATCCCTTTGACATGCGAAAAGTAGTTAGTACGATATATCGGCACGCAGCGATGCGCAGCTCCCAACAACCTATTCCTACCCCGGGCACTTGGATAAAGCAAACATCATAAATATGATATTTTATTAAAAAAGGAAGAAGTGTACGTGCAGCACACAAAAAGATGGAGAGAGCAGTCAATCCAACTCGAGTTCAACACAGCAAAAATCAATTGGTAAAAATTGGCCTGTCCTGCTCCTTATTCTCTTATATGAATAAATGTATCATATTTTACCATATACGTATATAGAGTCGGTGCGAGTTGCAGTGGCACGTCACACACGCGCCGTATTATATACTTGTAAGAGCTACGAGATGAGCCGAGAGAGAAAAAAAAGAGGTACCTACGCTGCTACTGCCGCTGCCGTTGCTGCTGCTCTTCACATTGCTATTATTACTTCTCGTCTGGTAAACTTGGATATTCGCCACTCGTGAGCGCGTACACTAGGCAGCGGCAGCAGTGCACCCTTCGTCTCGTTTTATCTAGAGAGAGCGAGGAGAAGGAGAGCAAAGCGCGTATACAGATATATATCCTGCGCGAGCGAGAGTTACAAGTCCCAACTCCCATGGGGGATTAGAGTCTAGAGAGAGAGAGAGAAAGCCCGAGGAGCTACCGAGAGAGGCAGCTCCGAGATTTAAACGTTCCGCGAGATCGCAGCTCCTCATTACTTTATTTCATTGGCAGAGAGGAAGAGAGAGAGAGAGACGACGACTCGGGGGCGAGAGCTCCTTTGACTGTACACCACCGTACATACTATCTTATATATCTGCAGATAAACATCGCGCGCATATACGCGCCCGAGACAAAGTCGATGATTGCCAGCCAATCGTGCAGCCTGGTGTCGCACCTCGTCTTCTTATTGCGTGCGTATAGAGGCAACACCGCACATTTTCCGAGACACACACATAGACACTTACAGAGCTCGAGGCGGCAGGCCTCGTTTTCCATTCCGCACGCGCGCATGAAACGGCGAGGCCGAGGCTCTTATCTTGCCTTCCTGTGTATAGTTGTTTTTCTCGAGGAAATGAACCGATATGACGTTTAGATAAAAGCTGCACACACATACGCACACCCGCTTTACGTAATAATGCTCTTTTAAGCCGATATTATTATTATTTTTTTCATCGTTTAACATATACACAGATGCGATGGCAAACGATACAGCACAAACATACAATCGCACGCGTTATACGCTATGGGCAATATAATTTCGCGGGTATATACTGCAAATGCGATATTTTCCGTCTCGCGTATATGGCGTATTGAAATGCACGCGAATAACGCCAATACATAATTTGACGAGAGAAAGAGTAAGAGAGCGAGAGAGCAATGCTCGAGAGCAAACATTTCTGCTTCGGCAATAGCCACAGCACGTACTGCGAGTTTTAAAAGCAAGCTGGGATGAGTCTCGCGTTCATATTGTTTGCGTTCGCGCAGCTGAGCCGTACAATATATGTCAGAACTATATTCTACACCGCTTTCCAGACGAGTATTAAAAGCGCATTTATACGAATTTGTGTAAAATCATTATAATATCCAAAGTAAACTTATCGGTTCGCCCCGCGTGCACGGGGCTGCATCGAATATCTATACTGCAGGCATATCGAGAACTGCGAATAACTTTTTGATTTTTCTCGTTCGGGGGGTACATCGAGTGTAGAGTTTCATCATGTAAATTTTTCATGGGTCAATAATATTGCAGTTAATTAAACTCAAACAATCACTCCTCCTCGCTCTCTCTCTCTCTCTGCAAAATTTGCAGAAAGCCGTGAATATACACGCGCATGGTATATAAATATATATAGAGCTGTTCTCCTATTATTAAAGTTCAACGGGTTTAATCTCTGCGCTGCGCCGCTCTCCGGAATTATTACGCAATATATATACGCTATAGGTAAGCGTGCTACGTGCGCGCGGGCAAATTTTTAGCATGTTTATAATATTGTACGCGCGCGGGGGTTCTTCGTTTCTCGTCTCGACTTATTATATGCAGTGGAGGGGCATTATTTTCTTTCGCTGCTTCTATTTCTTTCTACTGTACATTTATTTTATGTTATCTATATACGACGCTAAACGTCGAATGAAAAAATTTCCTCAAATCACCCAGAGCTGCCGTTGCTGATGCCTTTTACCGGGCGAAAAATTTAATGACGTTCGCAATATATATGACGTACGTAATATATATCTTTCCTATAAACATAAACGAGACTCGCGAGAAGCGCGTGTCTGTATTACGATTACTTTTGTTCGAATTAAAAAACGCCGCTCGAATCGCAGTGGATACTTTTTCCATGTCAACGTTTTATTCGAATGGCGCGAGCTTGATTTTTCTCTCTTCACTCGTATACGACGCCGAATGAAGTAAAAAATTCTCACTACGTTGATCACACGTGTATAGCCTCTCGAAGGATAAACATTTGCGCGAATGTGTTCTTCTTCATTATTATAACTTCCTCATATCGATCTCCGCTATATAAAAGCTTGAAAAACGTATCTCTCTCTAAAATCGGACACGTTGCGCTGCTTCGCCGTGCGCTATCCATTCGCGAGATATATTCCTCAATTTTTCTCAAATTCTTTTCCAACGTTGCGTTACATATATAATAATACGACTCGCGAGGCATACGTGGGTGAAGAAAAAAAAAAGAAAAACTGGATGTATGTTGTATAAGGCTGTGAGCACCGCTGCACTCGCAACCTCGCCGGGCAGCTCTGACATCGGACTATGTATATACAGCGTAAAAGACTCCCTGGCGCTCGTTTTCGTATATGGGGATAAAAAAAAGGGAATTTATGATCGATGCTTGTGGTGTGAAAAACGAGGGCTTCTTGATTCGATTCTCCCGCTGCTCAACCTTTGCCACACACCTAAATATATTTATCGCGTTTTATTGGATTTTCGCTCTCTCTCGCCCCGTCGCTCTGTCTCTCTTTCTCTCGCATGGATATGCGCTGCACCATTGCTTCGGGTCTTTTTTTACGGATAGACACGGTTATTTTTTACGTTTCCTGCGTACAAACGAGGTTCATATTTTTATTTCATTTTTTACTGCGCAGCAAAGACATTGATTGGAGTCGCCCCGTGCTTTCGGGTGAATCTTTTTAATAGGCAATCAGTTATGTGTATTTGAACAAAAAAAATATGTTATCCACGGTGTTGAATTTGGTCAAAATTATTAGTTGACTAATCTGCGCGCATTATTTCATCGACCGCTTGCTTTATAAGAGAATATCGAGCATGATTTTTCCACAGACAAATAAATTGAAACGGAGGGTTTTGAGTGCTTACACGCATATATATGCTTCAGTACGTGGAGTAGCTAACTGGAAGTTTAGTAGCTCTGGGAGTCTCTCTGGATGAAAGAGAGAGAGAGAGAGAGAAAGGTATATATAAAAGCTGTTAATCTAGCAGCCTTCGTGGTACGCGCGGGATGAGGAGCTGCGAGGCGCTCTGCGGTGGTGGTAGCAGTAGCACCAGCCTCTCTGTTATCAGGGGCTCTCGTCGAGCCGAAAATTAATACGATTCTCTTACTCGTATATATAAAAACGCGTAGCTGCTGCTGCTGCTGCGGCACGAAGTTGTATGTAAGAAAGTCGAGGAGGGAAAAGTTTTTATTAACTCGCGCATTGCATACCCAAGGGTCAGAGGGCGAGAGATGTGCTTAGTGCTTATTTTACGACTTCTCTTTCTGTGGCAAATGATGCGACATTTTTTTTTGGCTTGCGATATGTCTTTGGTTTAAGTTGTAAAAACATTATTTCAAGTTAGAGAGAGAAAGCTGGTACATCATTTACTAGCACCCAAATCATCTTAAAAAACAACTATAATTGAAGAGATGTTTATTATAGAGACGGTTGTACTAGTGTCACAAATTATCTGCCTTTGAAAACTCAATGTGCTGAATAGCGTTAACAATTTTAAAGCGATTCAATTCTGATAGACTTAATTAAATGATTCGCAAAATAAAGCTTAAAAAATCTTAAGGCAAACGAAGCGTGCTAATAAGTAACTGGCAACATTTTGTTAACTTACAATTAAAAATGTACTTCATTTTTATCCAAAATTTATGTTGCGCCAAGCGAAAGAGCTAGTAATATTTATATCGAAGGTGCGAAAAAGTCGATGGGGTCCAAAATATCCGCATGACATCATGGGAAAAG
Source organism: Trichogramma evanescens (assembly GCA_902732785.1). Classification (NCBI taxonomy): domain Eukaryota; kingdom Metazoa; phylum Arthropoda; class Insecta; order Hymenoptera; family Trichogrammatidae; genus Trichogramma; species Trichogramma evanescens. The sequence goes on along the minus strand of CACVKI010140572.1, from coordinate 21,543 downwards.
TCAGAAGGCAGCAGCAAGTGCATGCAGTAGCGAGACACATCTGGTGGACACACGGAAATTCGATATACACTCTTTATAAAATCGGCGGAGGCTGAACTCGAGGAAGCGAGGTGTCAAGCCACGTACAAAGATCAGCAGACGCAGCATCGGCATCACCGTCACCAGAAGTAGCTCTATCCTATCCGAAAAGTATATTTTAACCTCGGTCGTTATTGAATTACGCGAGAGACGAATAATATCACGGGCGTAAGTCTGGCGTGAGTATGAGCCGTGTATAAACGATGCACATTATCGACACGCTCGTGCGCCTCGACTGTACAATGTATAACGTGTATCGATACATCCGATAGGTCGACTCGACAGAAGCGACACGCTGATATTTAGTACAGTAGCTCGACGGAGCACGAGATTTTTCGAGATTATTTAATACCATGTACAAACTGCGCGAGGCACATAAAGGGTCAGATCTTAGTACAGTGGTAGAGGGATTACAATCGCGTTTTAAAAAGCTTACAAAAAAGTGATCACGGAGCACCGGCCATAACGAGATTCGATCGTGCCACGATTCGGTCCGATGCATCGCGTTCGTATACATAATAATCAGCGAATTGCCTACGTCCGAAACGTCGTCCACTCGCCTGCGTGCATAGAGATGTGCCATATCGGCCAATGAGATCCGTATATAGTACGTACGCAGTTACGCGCGTAATACGGTGTTCCGCGCGCGAGGGAGAGAATATCCCCTTTTCTTTCTCGGTAAGTTACGAGCTTAGGTTTTGGCACGCTTCGGCTCTAATCTTATGTATACCCATGTGCGCCGGCAGCAGCAGCAGGCTGTACGCCACACACGAGCGCGCGCACACACACATACATAGACAGCGGCTCTATCTGTAACACGGTCAATCTCCAACAATTTATGACCGTTAATTAAAGCCCATCGCTTGTTCAGCTGTTATGTATATTGCCGATTAAAGTATTGTAAACGAGTAATCCAAGTACATGCTGTTACGTACGGGTTCGCAATTGCCCGACTCGTCCGGGCGCATTAGGCTAACAAAATAAATATAATTACAAGAGTGGGAGATTTGTAATTTGTTTAAAAGAAATACATGCAGATTTCCAGTCAGTAAAGTCAGTCAATCAATATTTGTCGTTGAAAGAAATGCAAGTTGGAAATCATCGATCAATCGTGTTTTTTCAAAACGTTTTTAGTTTCTTTCTGAAAAATTCATCATTCATTTTTTATTATACTCGATGATTGCCTTCCTTCATAAACAAGGGTCACTGCACTATTTTTAACGATGAAACATAAATCTCGCTCATAAAGAAGTTAAGTGCAGTTCTTGTTGCAGTTTTTTTCTTCGCCCTCTTGTTGTTGCGGGTGTGTGTGTGTACGTGTATAGTTTACGGTCTTTTTTTCCTAATTTTGCTCAAGCTCTCGCGCTGATGCGCTTCATAAGTGGCTCTCTAAGTACCTTGCGAGACGGTCGTCTAATGGACGCGCGGATGATTCTCTTCGAGCTTGGGCGATCATTAAGTTTTCGGGGAAAAAAAAGGATTTTATTTTTTAAACGGGTGGTAAATGATAAAGCGAAATTAAGGCGTATTAGGCATTTTTCTCGACATTTCCGTATATTATAAGGTAATTAAAAAAATAAGCTCGATCGTATACTTTAGTAAGTAAATAGTTCGAGTACTGTAGGCGCGGTTAAATGCCTCGTTGACTCGCTTATGAAAAGTGCGCCGTTAACGAGAAACTGTAGAAATGCTAAGAAAAGAGAACAAAGTTAATATGAGATTCTTGATCGAGCTCCACAGCGGCGGCGTCGGCGACGACGGTATAGTAGCGCAAGACCGGCGGAAAAAGAGAACCCAAGACCAACAGTCGCACACCGGTACCACGTATATATTGAAAGCTTACGTGCACTTTTACAAGATTATATGGAAAAAAAAGGGAGAGAAAAAAGAGAAAAGAAAGAAAGAATGAAAGAAAAAGAGGCCTGCGCAGCCCTGAAGTAGCTGCTGAACGAAGGTAAAAATGCACTTGTGCCCGTTTATAGAACTGCAACGAGTACCGAAGGTTTCGAGTAAGCAATATCGGCAATATGCACTCTGACTTTCGAGAGCAGCTGCGCGCTCGTGGATAGAGTAAAGGCTTAAAGCTCGAGAATACGGTCAGCAGCGGCAGCAGTAGCGGCAACTGGCACGAGAGATAAATAATTTATTTTAACCCACGGTTGAAGAAACTTGGCTATGAACAAATTGCTCGATCGCGCGGGCGGGGGAGATTTCCTCGAGTAATTTAGAAATTCTCAACTGTATGTAGCAGTTTTGGCAAAGGGTTTCCGCGTTGCTGCTATACCCCCCTACCGGATCTCTTCCCAAGGCTCTTATACGTATACGCGCGGAAGCTCGAGAGAGCAACAAACGAATATCGATCACTCGTTTCACTCGGTACTGCGCGGCTATGCGTATACGTATGTAGGCCCGAAATCTCTTGGATCTAGGAGCAGCGGCTGGGTGGGTGAGTATAAACAGCGCAGCGTCGTCGCTTACACCCATAACTTTGAGAGAAAACTTTCGTAATTCCAAAGCTGCCAAAGCTCGCGCGCGCACCGTCTATAGCTTTCTCGATTCTCGAGCCGCGCGGCGGAAAGAAAATTTATGTATACGTACACAAGCGCGCGCTCTCGGAGACGAAAGCCAAAGCGAAATGGTAGAGAGAGAGAGGGGAGGACCGAAAGCTTTGCCGAAAGATCGCTGAAAGCCAAAGAGGGATCAATTAGAAGCTTGATTCAAATTAGCCGCGCGCGCGCCGCGGTGCGCTACTATATACCGCGCGTCGGCGAGGCACAAAGTAATTAACTTTGCCGAGCCGCGATAGCGAGCACCCGGCCTAGACCGCGATATTTGACCGCAAAAGCTTTCGTTATGTGTCGCAGCTTCTCCTCCTCGTCGCGGCTCAATGATTTTGTTTTTTTTATTATTTAAATTGCGAACGCGACGTTTCGTCAACGATCGGAGCTGCGCAGCAATCATGGACGCTATAGTGCGTAGAAAAGTTCGATGCGCTTTTAACTGCGTAAGTCTGACATAAAAACGAAGATCGCTTCTGTATAAGTCAGACGCTGACACGCGAGTTTTTATCTCTCACCTCAGCAATGAGGAAAAGAAAATTCGTCGAGCTGAGAATTTACGCGTTCAGTCTTAGATCGTCTCGGCCAATATAATTAAGCAAAATAATTGAGTAAGCCCAATGAAGAGCAGAGTCCGGTACTTTACGTGCTTCGTGCGAGTATCATTGGCTTACATGTTTTGTATAGGTATATGGTGCATATAAGTTGCATATACGCAATATACATTACGGGAATTTAGCCGCTTCCGGAATAGCTTACTGGCTCTCGGCCAGAGGAAGTCGAAGCGAAGTATCGCCTCTTCTTCTGTATACTGCGCTACACATGGCGTACCGAGAGATACAAGCTAACAGAGACACGAGATGGATCGTTGCAGACGAGAGAGAGAGAGAGAATAAGAGGAAGCGCAGCAGCCATACATACACTCTCTATTCTCCACGGCGAAGAAATTTCGGGCTTGTAAGAGCTTGTGTGTATATAGAGATGTACACGTACGCGGCCGTATCCGCTTTTCAAGCTCGCGCACTACTCCACGGACGCGCGCGCAGAAAATTGAAGGAAAAAAAGGCCAAGCTGATGCATGAAACTCCGATGAGACGGCAACTATAACTGCGAACTCCGTCTGCGCGTTCGTTTCTCTTTCTTACACACACACACAAGCACGCGCGTACCCGTATTATACAGAGCGACTTATATAAATCGTCGGGCTTATCGATTTTAGCCTCTTTCTTTCTTGAGTACGTACTCTTTCTCTTCTCGAAGCTCGAGTGTTTCTTCTCTCGAAATTAACTTTATTTTTTTCTAAATTAAATAAAAAAACTTGCTCGGGGGGGAAGATAAAATTTAAAGTTTTGGTAAACTGAGAGAGAGAGAGAGAGAGAGAAAAGCTTGAGAGACTTGAAAGAGAAAGGAGTGTATAAAGGAGTAATAGAATTAAGCTAATAGAAGCAATAAAGTTTTCCTCTCGCGCTGTATACAGTTTCTTGCCCGAGCGCGATGAAACTTAGCCACTTCAAAAGGACACATTTCGCTCAATTTTTCCCTGCGCGCGGACTTTCGCGAGTCGAGAGAATAATGGGGCAGAAAACGTTGAAATGTAAAGAAAAAAAAAACAATGACTTGTAACTCGCGCTAACACCCATTGAATTCTAATTGAACGATTAAGGTACGAAAAAAAGAAGAAGGTGGCTTTTCAATTTTTTTGTAAAAAGAAAAAAGTTTCCGACAAAGGTACAAAGAGATGGAGCGAAAGAGAAGAAAAAAAATCGGAATCACGCTCTCTTTTCCGTTCTTGTACGCGCGCGTTCGACGCTTCAATTCGAAAGTTCAACACTCGAGAGCTTTGAGACTTCCGTGAGCTGCTGCTGCTGCTGCTGATTTCTTATTCAAAAGTGCGAGTTTCAAAGGTCGAGCTCCGAAGATAGCATGCATATTCGAATCCATCATGGTCTATTATAGCGCGTTACTAATGTAACGCCGGATAAGGCTCGCGCTATATACAGCCAGCTGATTTTCAATTCGCGAGCCAAGCAGCTTATTTATAATCCTCTCTTTTTTTTCTATAATTAATTAGAAAATAGAATTTTCTTTCGCAAACTCGACGCGTTTGGGCACGTGCAATCGGGTCAGCTGTACGCATGCATATCGCGTGCATAATATATACGCGTTCGTCAGCGGGGAAATGGGCGGCGTAGGCGCAACAACAACAGCTGCGATCGGCCGATAAGTGCGCGTAAGCTAATAATAACAGAAGTGGCAGCGGCGGCATGGCGCTTACGATACTTTTGCCGAAAAACGCATCGACTTTCGGGATCTCCTACCGGCGCGTGCAACCGGCTCCTTTCACCCGACCCTTATCTTCTCGGCAGCATCAGTTTTTAAATCCAAAATTAGTGTATATCGCATAGCGTACGGTAATTGGCTCGCAGTCCCATTGTTTTCCTGCAAAAATTTGCCTTCGAAAGCCCCCCGTACGTGGCGAGTACATCCGGGGCTCAGTGCGGCTTTAGGCATGCGTTGTAAATACTTGATTAGCCGTTAAATTGAGCCGTTATATTAAAGGACAGGTCCAGAATGTGCCAGTCTAAGGGTTGGTGTTGTTTTGATTTAAGGGTCACTCTGCATATATTACGATCGAAGCAATATGAATATTTTCTATAAAAATCGCGTGATTGATGGAAATACTGATCATGAGAAACGACCTAAAGACCAAAAAACGACAATTTAAAATGTTTTGAAATATACAACTAGGGTAAAACACCTATTACTGTGCCCAAGACATAATCTTCAATGACCCTATTACTGAACATTTGATTACATGTTAAAATCCAGTAATACGGACAGGCACAGTAATAGGTGCACTTACCCTATTTATTGGGCCGTTTTTGACGACATGGCTATTACAATTATATTACAAATATGCGGTGAATTTTAAATAACCTAAGAATGACAATTTAATTTTATCAACAAATTTAGACCAGACTTTAAACTTTTTCAATACAATAATACCATTTTACACCACTAGATGGCAAGTACCAGTATCTGTAAATCTGCAAGTAGCAAAGTCAAAGTAACTACATAAATCAAGGCACAGTTTTGTAAAATTCGAAGTTAAAAATAAACATAATAAATATATTAACATCGGTTATCAAAGTCTCGTAAAAGATGTCAATAAACGATGAAGCAAGAAGAACTTATCAACTGCTTCAAATGTAATTATACTTTTAACGTAAGAAGTTGCTTTATCCCGAGACCATACTAAATAATGTATCTGCGGTAACATCTTAACTCGGAACTTTTCGCGTGCGGCTCAGATTATCGGATATCAAAATACCTATGTATAGTTACCTATATACAAAGAGCACATTAGCATATAAATTAGCTGCATAAATATCCCAAAGACCCGTAATGCTGGAAATCTGTGTATAGTGGCGCGCACGGTTTTGAATGCGGTCGAAAATTGAATAAAATCAATCAGCAGCTACTTTAAATAACAAGTCCCTCGGCCCCCGCTCTGAAATATCCCCATAGATATCCTAACGTCGATAGCTTATAGTGTACGAGTGCGCGTACGGCAAGTTCACCTGTAAATCTTTCTCGTGCTCCAAGCATATCCAGCATCGCAAAAGTAATTTCAACTGGCGCGAGGAGAGGGGGGAAATACAACAATTCACTTTTATCGCGGGGGACAATCAACAAAACCAGATTTACGCCTGAAAGGAGCTCGCGGGCAGGCACAAGTTCCAAAACTTGAGTTGGGTCGGTCTTTGCTGGCATAGGCCGTCGCATGACTGCGCGCACCGTAGCAGCAGTAGCAGCAACAGGAGTAGCAGCTTGTGGAAAAAGAAATTACAAGTAGGCGGAAGTAGGAAGGCCTGCTCAGTGAAGCTTTTAGCCGCGCGCGTAAATTATAAGGCGTTCCTGCGGCAGCATAGCACGCCTATGTATATCTATGGTTGCGTGGCTGCTGCTGCAGGGCACCTTTTACTTTAAAGAGGCACAACCACCACCAACGTAGAGCTCGATATATAGAAAAGCTTGCGGAATATATATAGTAGCGGTTGGTTAAAGCTTCGCATGAATTATAGATTTCACGCTTGAATTGCCGAGACAAAGGAAGTCGCGTCGAGTTGAGGCCCAAACGATAATATAACAAATGGCCGGTGCTTCTATATATATCGTGTCTCCTTCACGCGCGTCACGTTAATTGCTCGAATCGTCGTTTAATTTGCGCGCATTGTCTGCAGCAGCAGAGAGAGCTAGGCCAGACTGCAGCGGCGTAAAGCTCTCGTTACTTCGGGCTTTACTCGTCGGCAAACTTGTTGGGCCTAGAAGAGCTGAGACAGATAGAGGCACGGACAGAAAGCTCGACATCGACAATGAGAGGGAGAACGAGCCCAGTGCAATCTTGTACTTCTGCGTGTGTACCTCTATAGATATATATATATGCAGTGCGGTGGTACACACTCCTTGCGGTCGCTGAGGTTTGGTCGCTTTCGCTTGCGGAATTTTCGCAGCAGCCTTGAGGGCCTCGAGGATTCATCTTGCTTTCATGGAGGAGTAATGCGCGAGAGCTTTGATTATTCGTCCGTATATTTATTTTTCGCGGTCGATGCACGGTGGTGCCGACAGTCCGCGCGTTGTGAAATAAGACGCTAGGCTGCTATTGTGCGTCGATCGAAACTCGTGCAAGCTCGCGCGTTAATCATCGTGATCGCAACGATCCGAGAAAAAACTCGCGCCGAAGAAAAAGAAAACAAAAAGAATTATTATTAATGTATCTTTGCGGATAGCCGGGCGGTTTCACATTTTCAATAAACGAGCTCGGCAACAAATAATGAATGTACCTTCAGCCGCAGTTTCCGACATTGTTAAAAATGGTCCGAAAGGAGCTTTTACAGGAAAAAGCTCGGCTTCGTTCGTCTGACACGACGACGACGACGACGACGACGACGACGACATAGCTCAGAGAGAAAGAGAGCCGCGTCCAAGCAATTCTCGGGGCGCTGCTGCCGCTGCGCCCACGCGGTGAATAATGGGATTTTAACGGATCACTAGGCGGAACCAGCCCGAGCATAATGTACAAAACCCTATGATCGTTTACCCCGCAAATATGCTGCCGCACTGCTTCTGCTGCTGCTGGCTTTAAGCTGTATATTCGTGTGTGGCTACGCAAACATTTCGTAAAGCTCATAGCCTCGTATAATTATTGCAGCTAATTTGATTTACGCAAAGCTTGCACGGGCTGCGCACGCACGCGGCCGCCAATAAACTCCGCGGGTATAATATAATTCCATTTACGGAAAAGTAATAATTTGTTCAAAGACTCTCGAGAGATCCAGCGGCAGCAGCAATCCGCGCTTTATGCGTACGTCCGCTATATTTTGGGCTCTAAACTCGAGTTATCACAGAGATTGCTTTTACCGCACGATCCTCCAATGAGTTATCTCGAAGTTGATCCCATCCCCGGACGCGGGGCAAAGTTCAAGTCATTCGAGCTATTATAAACTCCGTTGTAACTTTTTGTCGAGCTTATACCGGCAAGAAAAGATTCCCAGCCACGATCATCCACTACTCGATTAGTCTACATGACGGAGGAAAAGCTCCTATTCGAGTATATATACGGTCATACAATCGCAAAAAAGAAAGGGAGAGAAAAAATTAAAAATGTATGCGACTGCGTCTCTCGTTTCTCTCTCGGTATAAACGTGAATTATTTACGGTATTACACATTTTCTGCGCGCACAAGTTTTCGCGATCGCGTGTGCACTTTTCTGCGCAAAAATTGCGATCGAGCTTTTTCTGTATAAAGCTGCAATGTGCTCCGCAGCATCACGTGTAACATAAATCGATGCCCGCCTTAGCCGCGCCCGAATGAAAATTTATGAGATAAAGCGCTATATAATCCGTTCAATTTTTGTGGATTTAGCCGAGACACGAATCCCGCGTAAAGCAGCAGCAGCTAAGGCTCAAACTCTCCGTTCGGTACACGACGCGGGCACCCTCGAGCTCCTGCGCGCGCGCCGCTGCCTTATAACATCTTAAGTTTTGATATACACACAAAGACTTTTGCGCGGGACAAAGAACAATGGTTGACTTCGATAAAGCTTTTCGCCGACGCAAGCTTTCCCGAGCGCAAGATGTTAATTATCCCTAACAGCCCGAGTATTAAATTGTATAATTAATTCTCATGATATAGAAGCCGATTCACCGGCTCTCTGCGTGCGCCGCGCACCGAGTCAGAGCGAGGATCAGCCTCGATGCGAGAATCGACCTTATGTATAATACTCTGCTTCTGGAATTTGCTCTCTCTCCGAGTGTACACGTTGCAACACCCGTATATACATACAATGTACCACGTCGTATATGCGTCGAGAGAAAATGTTTGCATTAAGCGCGAGGTGAGACAGGAATTACACGTATAAATAAACGTATATATAAACGCAGACGGTCAACCTTTTGGCTTTACTGTATTATATACCCTTGGTGTATAGCCAAGGCTTTATTCCTCGTTCTCGATAGTTTCGCAAATAGTTGATCGGGAATTTCACGAATGCGCTATGCTATCCTGCAAGCTGCTGCTGTTACTGCCGCTGTACCTTTGCTCGGCGGCGAGTCTCTTACCCCGCATGCACAAACACAAAATACGTTTTATATAGATTAAATTACATAGTAACGATTTGCTGCCGTGTACTGCTGTTGTTTCTGCTGTTCATAATTTTCTCAATGAAAATTACGAGCGAGCTCGAAGCTACATCTAGAGAAAACCCCATCGATTCGACTATTGCACACCTCGTGCACGTCTGTTTGCGGCGTCACGTACGTGTACATACGGCGCCGCAAAGAACGTATACTCGCAGGCCGCCACCGCCTGCACCTTCAGCTGCCGTTGCCGCGCGTTGCTCTCTCGGAATCGCGATGTCGAAACCTCAAAGGAAATATTGCGGAGGCACGGGTGAACCGATAATATACCCAGCCGAAGCGACGACGAGTTCAAGTCAGAGAAGGAAAAGCTCAGCGAGAGAAGAATAATAGCCCCGTCCGCGCGATGCTTTGACTTATTTTCTTCTTCTTCTTTTTTTTTATTAACGAAGGACATCGGGACGACGACGTTTTATTGCAGCTGCTTACGAATGTGGAAATTGGATTTCTTTTTTCCTACACGATCCCCCTCTTCTCATACGTAGCGAAGAAGCGAACTAGTTTTACGAGAATAATGTTCGTGTACGTATAGGATTTTATGCGGCAAAAATCACGAGAATAGGAGGGTAACAAAAAATAAACGGACACGGATAGTCGCACACATATCGAATGAGCTTTTGTAGGGATTTTTTCGCAGCGAGCAAAATTTACAAAGATTATCTTTGGCAATACAGTCGAAGAATTGTGTTCGAGTTGTTTTTTCGTATCGCAATCAAATCGCAGTGGCCTCGATGTGCGAATAATATCGCGCGATATTGCGCACGATCATGCTCGCCGCGCGATCTGAAAAACTTTACAGCCTGTGTTCAAGAGCTGAATAAACTTTTCAGACGCACATAATTTTTCGGCGCATAGCTCAATAAGCGAAACAAAAACAAGTCAATGCGCCGCGAGGATATAACGCGCGTCTCGAAACGGCAGCAGTTACGTAATATACACTAAAAAGTCACCACACAAGGGCAGTGTACAAAGTCAGCAAAGCTACACGGAAGCTGTATTCTAACGTTATAACGTGAAAAACGTGAGAACTTGAGGCGCAGCAGGCTGGATATATGTTGCACACGAGCGCGCGACGCGACTCGAACACTCGTGTGCTCACTGCAGTACAGACCTCTTATGCTAGTGGCTCGCGGCGCGCGCAAGAGCGAATAACTTGGCTTTGAGGCTTGCTCTTTTTCGCTCGGCAAGCAGAGAGGCTGAGGCCACGCGCCACCGGATGTTGCATCGATAAAGTGAAAAAGACTTTTCCTTATTATACTCGCAGCTCTTGTTTGTTCCTCTTCTCTTTCTCCTCGCCTCTTCGTTCGCGCGAGGTGTGCGCGCATGTATGTACTTATAAAGTCAACTACTTGCTCGGTGACTTTTATTTAAAAAAAAAAGATTTTTTTTCGAAACTTTTCTCTCTCTCTCTCCTTCCTTTTTCTTGTGCTCATAACAGCAGCTTGACAAGAGCTCGCAAAGATAATGTGTGTTCGGGCGCTTTACTGCGAACTTTGTTTCAAGCGGACTTTTTTACGTCGAGTTTTATAAACGAAAAAGTATCGATGAGCGATAAAACGAATGTATATTCAGCGGACGTCGATTTTATTATCTAGCTGCAAGCCGCAGCCGCGTGCTTTAAAGATGCAATAAAGCTCGTGCAAGGCGCTTGGCACGATTTGTCACGATATTGGCCCAAGCTGCTGCTGCCGCTGCTGCTTTGACCACATACGCTTATAAGCTCTCGTGCATAACGATTATGCGAATTCAAAGTAAAATATCGTCCAATAATATATTTCGTTATGTCGAATAATTTGACTTTTGTGCAAGAGCACCCAAGATTTTTCAGCGCGTAAAAAGATTTTACGACGTCTACGTCGTTCGACGAATAAATGCAAAGCGCAAGCGCAAATTTCGCGAGACTAAAAGAGCGAGAGTGAGCAAGAGAGAGTCCAGAATAATATGCCTTTGGGAAAAATGTCGAATCACGAATCGATAAAACGTGCGAAACGATTACCATCCGAATGTGCCCGCGCGCGCGACTCACTGAGAACTTATGTGCTTAATAATAATATATACACCTTAGTCGCGTTATGATAAAGTTAATTTTTGTCGCGCTGCACGACGAAACCAGTTTTGTCGATATGGAAAATATCGATCGTCATTGCCTGCTGAAAATTTCGCACGGGCAAAAATTGACATCGAAAACGTTTAAAGCGACAAAATTATCAACAAATTTTAACGAGAGATTGTCGATCATCGTCATTCGCACGCCCAAATAAGGTATTTCCCAACGTGTTTGGGAGTGACTAAAGTTTAAAACAACAACAACAAAAACGATAACGCAACGCGGCATGCGAACATTTTTTGTCCTTCCTGTAGAAACCAAATGACGCTCCGTAAAAGGGAGGGCTGCTGCGTCTGCACGCGAGCACATTCTAATGCTCTTTGCTTTGGGTACATAGATACGAAATATCAAAGGAATCCGATCGTAACAAGCTGCAAGCACTGGATGTCTATAGATATATATTATGACTCGCTCGCGCGCATATATAGCGGGACTTTGATTGAAGTTTATTGCCGCAAGGAGGAGACAATATAAAACGCCGATATATATATTGCGTGCGTAGTGCATGGTGTACGTGTTTTTATACACTAAGGTGGCACACACACACACACAGACACGCATCGTCTTAGTATCTCGGAACTTCTAAGCTTCGTCGAAAGAAGATTTGTGAGTTTGCGGCTCTGCGTGGTGTTACAATCAATAGCTATATTTATAGTATATATATGAAGAGCATTAGGCAGCGCAAAAAAGTAACGTTTGATTTACACTGGTTAAGGCGCGCTCGGTGACGCGAGCAAGAAAAGAGAGTAGTACAATCGGAAAAAAAGTAAGCGGCTCTTTGCTATCCCTAAGTATAACAAATCCAGCACATTCCTGGCCAACAATGAAGATGAAGTTTAATCTCATTAGCGGGCTAAGCACACGGGCAGGACGTCCTCGTCGTCCTTTCTCGCTCTCACTCTCGTTTCCTCTTTTTCACGCGGACTTGACTCGAAAAGCTCGTTCCTTGTCAAGGTACACTCGCGCGCCCCCTCTCGGCCCACAGTCCAGCGGCTTTTAACAATTATATTCCGGTTAATGTACGAGGGGGCGCGAGCATGAATATGTAAGTTTTATAATAATGGCCGTGAATGGACGCGCGCGAGAGGGGATTGCCGGTGACCGCGTGGTTTTGAACCTCTTCTCTTGTTACACGGCGCGCACGCCTTCTTCGTCGCCGCCGAGTATAACTATGTACTATTTAACTTGAGAGACAAATGGCTCTCGCCGCGCTGATGCTGCTGCTGCGGCTGCCACCGTCGTCGTCGACGAGTTACACTATGTAAGCGTGCGGTAGTAAGAGATTTTTCCTTAATCCGTTGAGAATGAAGCGGTGTGACTGAAATTATAATGGACCCACCCTCGGACGCGGCTTAAATATGAAGCATAATCGCACGTTTTTATACACTAGTTCACGTAAGTATGCGGTTCCCAAAGAAAAAAAGGTCGGTCAACGTCGTTATCGAGTTATTTTATTTATCATTTTAGATGCGTCATAAATGTACTTCGCGAATAAATAATAACATTAAACAAAACAAAAAGAAGAGTTGCTTTATAAATCGGTAATGAAACAGCCCCAGGAATCAGCAATAAAGCCAGCATAATCGCGATCTCATATGTAATATCGAGAAAGGTAATTATACTAGCCGCTGCCGATCGTATACACGAGCGTTCCCACGATATAGCCCTATTAAACCCTCGTACCGATATTGCTCGCGATCTCGCAGCGGCGATACGCGTCAGCACGAAAAAATGGCGTGAAAAATCAGTGGAAAATTAATAAGAGTCATCATATAAGTAGCTTCTTTCGATGTGTACGTGCAAGCTGCGCGTCGACTGCAGGTGATTAATCAAGTGGCCTGTCGGCACGAGTCCGCGTATAGCAAGTCTAGCACGCGTGCGAGCTTCGAATGCAGATCTTGTAACGCATTATACATGGCGTATAGGCTCGCGTTGATACAAACACGCGCTTGCATTATCATGATTCGCTTCTGTAATGTTACAGTCCCTTTATATGCATACAGACGCGGGTGCGGAACGAGAAAGAGAGAAAGATGCGGCGTCGCTGCCGCGTCTTCTTTTCTCATTCGTAGCCTGTATCGCGTGCGCAGCTCAGCTGCCACCTTTTGCTATTTCCTATCTTTTTCTTCTCCGTCGAGGGAGGCAGTTGAATATACTCTCTCGGTGTATGGATTGTGTAATGCGCGTGCATTATATATATAGTTGCGCTATGAATTGTATATGAACAATCACAGAATAAAACATATACAGGGGAAAGTTGAATAAAATTCCAAAAAGAAAATTCAGGGCTCGGAAGTTTTACTTCTGGTGGTTTATAGATTCTCTAGAATCCTTTATATATGAATTAGCACCAGAAGCGAAACTAAAGAGTCTTTTTCCTTTTTAAGTTTATTTATTTGAATGATATGGAAAATTTACAAAATTAAAGTACGCCAGATTCATATCTGATGCCATCAGGAGCTTTAGCCTGTAGCCGCCAAGCAGATATTGTATAAATCTTCGTTATTTAAATTGTCTATTATCATTTCGCAGCAGGGAACCGGCAATCTTTTGTGTATCAAATCGTAGAAACAATCCAGCACCCAGTCCCGAAAAAATCGTCTCAATAGTTTCTCGCACAGATGCAGAGCACAATCATCTCTATATCTTTCGGGTAACACAGAAAATTCATTCGAGCGCGCGAACTCCCTGTAGTCTTTGTATGTGAGTAATTTTGACGCCTCGTTGGGTCGTAATTTGATGAGGTCGTTGAGCGATAGACTCGACTTAATCATTATCTTATAGGCTTCGATCACAAACACTATGTCATCGTACCAATTGTTTTCAAGATCCGCCAATTTCGGGAACAATTTGAGCTTGTCGAAAAATTTCATGATCGTCAAGGCGTCGTTTCGATCCAGTTCGTATCCTTTTTCTTCTAGTTGCTCAATCACGACCATTGCGTCAGAAGCTAGCTTCAATTTAAAATCATTACAATACTTGATTTCTGGGTTAAATATCTTGGTAAAGTCACTCTCAGCGGGGAAAACGAAGCTAGACAGATCAGCACCACGATCCAAGAGTATCTCGACCACTTCTGGCATGAATCTCGCTACGGCCCATTGAAGAGGCGTCTGATCCAACCTATCCTTCGTCGCATCGACTTGCACCGCTTGATATTTATCGTCGTTGATCTTAAAGTATAGCTTTAAATCGTTGTCCTCTTTCTCGCAAATGATCTGCAGAGGTGTCCATCTATGATCATTGGTAAAATTCGGATACCACCATTTGTCAGCAGAAATTGGACCGTGTCTCTGTGGTCACGAGACTGAGCTATGTGTAGCGGTGTGTTGCCAGATTGGTCTCGGACATAGATCAGTCCAGGCTGATACCTTTCATCGATGATCTTGAACATGTCCACCAACTCGTCATCGCTCCATTTCGTGCAAATCATGTCTATGGGCGACAATCCATTCTTGTTGGTCAGGTGTGGATTGGCGCCTCTTTTCAGCAACAATTTGATTACGTCACGATTGTGGGAACGCCCCAAAGCCAAGAACAACGGCGTTTGACCCCACTCGTTCTGAGCATCGATTTGCACCGGCTTTTTCAAGTCGTCGCAAATCCTGAAAAAATGATCAATCGTCAAGGCAACTTTGAAGCGTAACAGCATCCAGTGCAGAGGAGTAAATCCATTCCTGTCGGCCAAATTCGGATCGGCGCCATGTTTCAGCAGCAATCGGACCACGAATGGGTGTCGATTTTCTAAAGCCAAATGTAGTGGTGAGTCACCTGTACTTGCCCAGAGATAATTCGGATCTTGGCCGGCTTCGAGAAATTGCTCGACGATGTCTTCTAGGCCACACCTGCACGCCACGTGAAAATGATTCTGTCCAGACTCGTCGAGGTAAGTCACATCAACCTTGTCGTACACACGGAACAAATTGACGATCGATTCGGGGTGATAACGAGGATAAACGTATTTAGATACTTGATGCACTGCAGTGGTTCGATGCAACAGCAGAGGCTGCTGCTCGTTGTCTTTATCAACTTCGGGTTCATCCTTGTAGCCGGTGCGAGCCACGAATTGGATGAATATTTCCCAAATCTGTTTATGATTATTTTCACACACGCGAATTATGGAATCCGTGAGAAGCAAATCGATTTCTTCGGGACGAAAAATGTCCCGGAGATTTGGAAGTTGTTCTGTCCAAGCTTTGACTATTGGTTCGATTTTCCAAAGAAATTCAAGTCGTTGAATTTCGACGTCCCAATTAACCTTTTCTCGTAAACTCTTCAATGTTTCTAATTTTTGTTGGTTAAGGAGATCCATGTCTTTACACTCACACACAGTCACTTATAATATAAAATATTTAATAACTTTTAAGCACTTGCTGCAATTGATGTGATCTTTTTAGCTGTTCACGCTGCGATATATTCGCGTGTACTGACTGACTACGGTGTACAAGCAGAGTAAACAGCACATGGTCGAAGCTGTAAGAGTTGTAAGTAACGCCGGCTTTCTAAAGTAATCATTAGAAAGCGTCCATTGTAGTAGGGGCTATGATGCGCTGTGAACATCCACGTCAGTAATAATTACAGTAGCATGCAGCTGGGTATAGACATAGACCACGCCCCTACTTCGCTAGCCTTACGCTTGCTGATTTAAACTATGGAATTGAACTTCTATTACACGTATTTTTTGACCGAGAACCTAAAAAAAATTCGGGTAACCAAAAAGTTCGAGTAGTCGCGACTCGAGATTTTTTTTGGGTACTCGCAGCATATTTCTATATTATATGGATGACAAATTCTGTTTTTAGATTTTGAATCTTAAATTTTTTCAATAACGTGGTACAAATACATAACATTGAGAATCCGTTCATTAGAACAAATGATATGAGTAATTTTTGGCTTATAATCATGCAAGGAATCGAAAAAAATATTTTACTTTGTTAAAAGTTTGTTACTAACAAATTTGAGAAAAAGTTGTGATCGCAATGACAAAAAAGTGCCAGCGTCCGAACAGGCCGATCGAATGATAGGCAAGAAAGTCATTGAACCGGTATCAAAAAATCACGAAATAAAGATGCGAGTATATATTATTACATAGCCAAGCGACTCGAGCTGAGGTCCATCAAGGCGAAAAAGAAAATCATCAGCTGGAATACTGTGGAGATTTAATCGGAAGCATTTTTCCGCCTCCGCACTTGCGCTCGTATAGGCGCGCGTGCACATGATCTCCTCGGGGGCATCATACGCATGTGTTCGGTGCAGGTACACATACAGGTAGTACGTACGCGCATTATACAGCGGCAGTTTTCTTCTCGTACGTATAGGTTTTTTTTTTGTATCCTTTGCTTATATTATATCCTGCACACCGGAGCACTTCTAGTCATTCTCTCTTTCTCTCTCTCTCTCTCTCCGTGCCTGCGAGATAGCACGCTGGTGTAAATTCATATAAGGTGCACACATGCACACGTACACAGAGGCGGTATCCTTTGCTTTAGAGAGGGAGTCCGTGTCCGTCCGACTCGTATATGGTAGCTCTTTTTTTTTATATATGTATAAATATACAAACTGCCTGCCGACGCGTGCACACGCGTGGGCGGAGAGACAGAGAGAAAAAGGAAAGAGAGAGAGAGAGAACGAAGGGAGCCGAGCGCGCGTTTGCTGCCCGCTGCTGATAAATTTCATCTGGAGAGAGAGAGAGAAAGAGAGGCTCGCGGCTATGTAGTGACTGACCAGTTCTCTGCCTTTTATGCATATTTCCAGCACACGCACACACAATGTATGCATTCGTGCGCACACATACACACACACATTGTCTCTCTCCCCGTTCGTATCTCTGTGGTCTTATGGCTTTCAATTTTAGCCCATACGAGTTCGTGCACACACGCGTACATGCACGATTATAGACGAATATTGCATAGGTTTTCTCGCGCTGTAGTATATGTATATATCGGTATTATTATACATTAGGGGCAAAAATCGATACACGAGAAACTTCAGAATACGTGTCCAATGATTTTCAGAAATCTACATTGCGGACCCAATAGATTTTTTCATAAGAAATACGAATTGAAAACTTTGCGAGAGAAGAAAGTATACCGTGGCAATGCACGCTCCAAAGCTCGTAAACAGTAAATACATTCGAAGCATCACGCACGATCAAGTGGACTGCGATCGCGCGAGCTTTTGAAAATGAGCAGCGATTTTTCGGACATAAATAAAATAACAAACACTCGTGCAGCCTTCGTATAGTCGAATAAACGTGCCGAGATCGGTTATTGGTGCGCAAACGCGCGCGCATGCCATATGCAACACGAGCATCAGTAAGCAGCTTCGGCGTCGGCGTCGTCGGCAGCAGCAGCAGCCTGCAGCGCTCAACATATATATATACCTATATATATATAGCAACAGAACTCGGACGTGCGCGCGTATCACTGAAGACTATATACATTATAAATAAAACGCGCGCGCAGAACGACGACGACGGGGACGCGTGTATGCGCGCGCGCTCGTGGTATGGGCTGTGCTCCGCTCTGGCTATGTGCACACCGCGAAAACGTCGAGTGCGCAAGAGCAGCGAGTCGCGATGTATCAGGCTGGCATCAGTGCAGAAGAGAGAAGGTGAGAAAGTGGCACGCGCGCGCGCGGGTCCGTCCGCGTGTGCACACACCGAACGGCATACTATATAGGTACAGTGTATATACGAGACAGAGAGAGAGAGAGAGAGAGAGAATCAAACAGCACACAGACAGTGTATACGTACACGTATATAAGTGACTATGCGCGCGCTAGTCTCCTCGCGCACATCTATCTGTACATATATAATATAGTCTGCTGCGTGCGCGCGAAATAATCGCGGCTCGAGTGGTAGCTGCTACGAGGCTGGAGCGTCGATATAGGTATATATGTGTAAAAAAAAATCGTCGTATGCACTGCGTATACGAATGCAGACGATCGAATGCATAATGAGTCGAGTCGTGGGTATACTGCGCGCGCGATCGTCTGCTGCGCGCCGAAACACACTTTGTCACGAGCTTTTCTTTCGCGGCGGATACGTCAAAACGATTTTTTACGTTTCGATCAGTTTTTTTTTTGAACTTTTTTTTATATTGGTATTTCCTCTTATCTCCTCGATAAAACGAAATCGAACGTATATTATATTAATTGGAAAATCGAGTAGTTATAAATATATAATATACAATTCGCGACGTCGAACCACGAACTATACGAACGAACTACGTATATTTATTTGCTATACTATACGAGTCATCGAGGGTATACTGGCATGCCGCAGTAGCTCTGTCACGCGATACATCGTATAGCATGGAATATTATTTTACCAAATGTCCCGGCGCAATCGCGTCCGCCAACTCCACTTGCAAACACACGTATTGCATACGGGAGCGTTGCGTTCGAGAGAGATTCGACTGTTAGCTTCGAACGAGTAAACACCTATTTTCGACCGCTCGTCTCCTGTTTTTGCTTTTGTAGGCTAAAGTGACTCTAATCTGTGCGCTCGAATCTGCTGTACCTCTCCTTGGACGGCTACGCGTTTATGCGCAAAGGTCTCCGGACGTACAAAGCTTTCCAATTGTCCTTATATACAGGATCATACCCAAAAAGAAAATAAAGTAAAATAAAGTAAAATAAAATAAAATAAAAAACTATCCAAGCTTTTTCGCAATAGAAATGGCTCACTCCACGACTCGCTCGACCACCAATCCAAACGATCAACGAAAGCCAACGTACTCACGAATGGCTCAACACTTTAAATATCCCACGAGAGATGATGCCATCATCCTGGACTCTATAGCCGGTATTTCGATCCACTCGTACACCATCGCCGTCGGTTCTTTGGTGCAGCCGAGAAATGTGCGATTCGTCTCGCGCATCTCCATGAATCGCGTGTGCATCTACCTCAGCGACAAGATCCTCGTGCGCGAGCTCTCGGGCAAGTCCATCGACATCGAGGGCCACAGGCTCACCATCAGGCCCCTCGTATCGCAGGCCAAACGCATCCTCCTGTCCAACGTCTGCCCGGTGATCACCTACGAGCGAATCATCGAGGAGCTGCAGAAGCTGCAGATCGTCCCCGTGTCGCCGATCACCTTCGTCCGAGCAGGTACCAAGTGCCCGGGCTACGAGCACGTCTGCTGCTTCAGACGTCAGATGTACGTCAAGCCGAGCGATCTGCCGAAAATTCCCCCCCGCTTGGAGATACAGCAGGACAACATACCGTTTACCCTCTATCTGTCCTCCGAGAAATTAACTTGTTTTCTATGCAAGGAAGAGGGCCACATTGCCAAAAACTGTAGAAGCGCAGATGGCGAGGATGCTCAGGATCATGCTCCTGATGCTGCTTCAGCCAATGCTTCGGATGAGCATGTTCCCGGCTCTTCCGCTACCTCTGCTGGCCCTAGCGCGGAGAAGACTTCGCCAGCTCCAACGTCCGCAACACTGAAAAGATCGGCTTCGTCTCCACCCACCCTGCAGCAGCATTCTAGTCAGTCAGATACTGACTCGAAGGTAGCAGCTTTTTCGACCCCCAAGACCGTCATCAAGCCTACGACCAAACGCTTCAAGTATCGGGAGGACAAATTTTCCATCTCGGATATAAAAGACAGTATCAAGCCTGCCACGGCTTATTTAGAGAAAAACAGAAAGCAATACCCGCTCAATGTCGATAAACTCGTTGAATTTTTGTCAAAGTCTCACGGTGCATTTAAAATTTACCCACTAGCAAACGAATTCACTTACGATACCGACGGACTGATGCTCATGCTCACCGACACCAAGCAAAACATCAGCTGCAAGAACCTCAAGGCCAGACTAACGAGATTAATTAGAAAACTCTCCGATCAAGACGCCAGGGATCAACTGAGCGACAGCTCCTGCACCTCAAATAGCGAAATTTGAAAGCTAAATCTATTGTGACGTCCTACACAGCTAGCTACGTCTCTTTTTCAATAAGGCGCCAACGCATGGAAAGTCCTAATCATAACAGCTATGCCTGCGCCGGTACCGTTGTCTTACCATTCTCATCTCTGAAGACTTTGCTTACAATATTGCTGCAATCAAGAAATCATACCATTGATAAAAACCTAAAGAAGCTTGGACTAAATATTGCTCCCTCCAAAACAATGTTTATTAATTTCAATAATAAAAAAAATTGTACCAGGAAATAAAGAGATAAAGTAGGGCGATTCTATCATCAAATTTGACAATACTTTCAAATTCCTAAAAGACATATTCGACGAGCTTTTTTGAAAGTTCACGTCCACCACAATTATTCCAAGAGCACGACAGAGGGTGTGAGGCTCACACCCACAAACACTGACCATCATGTATAAGTGCTATATTCAATCTATCATTGATTATGCCTGCTAATTATAAAGCTCCAAGGCCACTTTGCTTAAAACTAATCTAATTACGACGAATTTATTTATCAACAATGGTATTAAATTCTAAAAATCCCCTAAAGATTTAAGTATCTTGAACTCTTTGAATGACTTAGCCACTTGCAGATTTACAGATCAAGGTAGTCGCCATCTAGTAGTAAAGACTGAAAGTAGCATTATCGTATTTAAAGTGGTCGAAATTTTTGAAAAATATTAAATTATCATATAAATGCAATCAATATTTGCAACATCATTTTATGCTTCGAATTTATAATAATTTATAACTAAATTATAATAGAAAAATGACGAAAAACAAGTCAATCAATGGTAAGGTCATTTAAAACATTTTAACCCATTAACGACCAAAATGCTTGATTTTTTTGTTGGTTTTCGCAGCGATTTTTTTTTTAGTTTTAGACCTTAAAAAAATTTCGCACGGACCTATTTCGATGTAAAATTTAATGCCCTTTCAGAAACTGAGCGCAAAATTTTGATTTTTTGCGTAATAAAAAAGTTATAGCTACTTAAACAAAAAAAAACGTAAAAATTTTTGCAAAAAATCAAGTTTTCGATTTTTTTTCGCCATGTTACCGGTAAGGAATCACGATATAAATATGATCAAGGGTGATCACGACTATCAAACTATCTCAGAGAATTTTTATGGAATTTTCGAACCACTACTTCAAACAAAAAATAACTCATATTCATATAA
>CACVKI010140570.1:0-19545 GCA_902732785.1 Trichogramma evanescens | reverse complement strand
CAACTGTTTTGTCTCTGGAATTTTTCGTAATCAAACGCGGGGGTTGGCATTCACAGAGCTTATTGTTTATAACTATACCTTTAAAATAAGACGTCAGTGAACGAAATCGAAGTCGATCTTCGATTCGTTTTGATTATTTTAAATTTGTGCAAGCAACGAAGATGTAATTCCTCGCTAGCAGCGCAATTTGATTCAACTGTTTTGTCTCTGGAATTTTTCGTAATCTAAAGCGGAGGTTAGCATTAACACAGGTTATTGTTTATAACAATACCTTAAAAATAAGACGTCTCCGAACGAAATCGAAGTCGATCTTCGGTTCGATTTGATTATTTTACAATTGGCCGTGCGACGATGCTGTAATTTTTCACACGCGGTCAGTTTCGACCAGACTATTTTGTCTCTAGAATTTTTCGTTATGAATCGCGAGGGTTTGCATTTACATAGGTTATTGTTTATAACAATACCTTTAAAATAAGATATATTAGGACTAAATCGAACTTGATCTTCAATATGTTTAGGCTGATGACGATCAACAGCCGAGTCTGTGGGTCTAGGTGACTGAAGTCGAAATTCATTTTTTTATCCCTATTTGATTTTTCGGATATATCAATGTTTTTTCTGGTTAATTGACGATTCTAAAACACAGAGCACACCCTTATATCGTTCAAATAATATTTTTAATGAATATAAGGTTTTCGAATTTTTCGATGATGCGCATCGATGTGATCTTAAGACACATAAATTAATGCCAATATCTGTAATAAATTGTTAAAACATAACTTGTCTGATTAAAAGTAGAGCCTTCGGCGACGCGTAAAAGTAAGATTTATTCAAAAAAGTAAAAAAATAAAATTTTAATTTCAACTACAAATAAAAAGCATCAATGAATTAAAAAAAAATATATTCCAAAACATATTCCACGAAGAAAAACACAATATTTTAAACGATAAAAAAAATCATAACTTTTTGAATGATCGATGAATCCTCAAATGTATTTTTGATGTTCTTTGCTACACAAAAAACTAACCAAATTAGCCAAACAACGCACCGATTTACGTGTGTCGAGTGACGTGAAAGCAGCCTAATTGTCTGTGTTTCTTGGATTCTCTATATACCTATCGGTTGCTCTTGTCAAGCACTTAATTCAGTAACGATTAGAAAGTGAGAGTATGAGCCGGGCCACGTCTGTTTTCAATCGTGTACTATTACGATCATTATTATCTTGTGCCACATGGCCACATACTAAGCTAGATTTGTCGCTCGCACGTGCATTTACTCTCAATAATACGCGTTACGCCGCCGAAGTGTAAGCAGCGAAGGAGTATCGCATCGACTCAGCAGCAAGTGATTTTTGTGAAAAAAAAAATATTTATATCTCAGATTATAAACTATTGTGTTGTGTGCGAGTGTGAGTGCGCGGAAGGATGCCCAAAGCTCGACGTAAATTGACCGCCGAAAATCAATCAAAGGTATTAAAATTGGAGAGCTTGAGAGAAAATGTCGACTGGGAGAACGAAGCAAATCGACGCGACCTTGTTCTTGCGCATTTGCCTATAATCACGAATTGGAAGGGCCGACTGCCCAATCTTCGGGATATCTTTCGCCCCGAAGAAATCGAGTTACTTCTCTCGGGTTGCATGAATCATTTTCTCAATCTTCATCTTGATTCTCCAGTCCAATCCAATCCAATTGATATTAATAGGGAATTATGGATCCAATACGTTCAGTTCGTGGTTCGCAGCGGCTACAAGGACGAGCCCAAGCTCGACCAAGAGGGCAATCCTGTGATTCGTCGCACCACGCCGATACATCACGCGGCCAGAAACCGAATAGGCGATACGACCGGCTTGATATACGACCTCTTTAAAATATATCACAGATTCGATATCAATTACACCGACGAAAATGGATTTACACACTTCCACGTGGCCTGCGAGCGTGGCCTCGACGATATAGTGAAGAAATTTCTCAGGCACGGCCTGGATCCGAATCTCCTCGTGGAGTCGACGGGCGACACGCCGCTTCACTTGGCCCTGACTCGCGATTACGTGTACACGGTCAAATACCTGCTGAAACGAGGCGCGGATCCGAACTCGGCCAACAAGGTCGGACTGACTCCCGTGCACTTGGCGAGCATGGGGCTCGGCGACGATAACTTGGTGCAGATGCTGTTCGAGCACAGCCACAAGAAATTCAAGCCGATACGGGTCGACGTCAAGAGCGGCACGGTCACGACGCCGTTGCACTTGGCTCTGGCTGCGGCCAAGTTGGACAGGGTCGAGACGCTGCTGAGAAACGGCGCCGACCCGAATCTGACGAATCCAGAGGGATCGACGCCGTTGCACACCATCGCCATTAACCAGAGGTTCCACGAGGATGACTTGGCGGCGAAATTCTTCGAGATCTGCAGCGACATCGAGAAGACGGTGCTGGTCGATGCCGTGGACAGTCGGGGTCGGACAGCGCTGCAGTGGGCCGTGGCGAATTTACTGCCGAATACGATCGAAGAGCTCCTGGATCGGGGGGCTGATCTGTCGAGCTTCGTTTTTCCCGACGAGAGTTACTTCGGTGAACTATTGCAAGCGTGGAGCCGAGAAAGCTGGCAAGATTTTCAATTGAGACTGGCGTCCAGTGCTCTGAGCGTCATAGAACGCCTCGAGAACAGAGGATACGAGCTGAGCCGAAGCGACGCTCTGACGATCATGAAATTGTACGCCAGACGCGGACTGTTCGAGGATCCATCGGATTTCGACGACGACAACGACGAGCGTTGGTACGACGAGGAGCAATTCGCGACGAAAGCGATACAAGTACAGGTCGCGCCGGATCTGTCGCTCCACGAGCTGATCCAGTTGCCGGCCAGAGAGGCGGCCGTACGACTCGATCGCGCGCGCTTCTACGAGTTCGCGTGCAAAAAAAAAATGAACGAGCTGCCCCGACTAATTCTTGGATGGCGTTGCGCCGTGCACCTGAGCGAGAAAATGTCCCGAGGATTCTTCCGGCGCTGGACGATCTATCCCTTCTGGTACTTGATAAACAAACGACTGCCGCTCGAGTGTTGCGAGATGATCATCGAGGGGTTGAGAAACAAGGATTTGTATCACATTTGCTTGGCTTAAATGGGTTTAGCAGGTGTTAAGTCTGATTTAAAGCCTGGTGTTATTTAACGTTACAGATTTTACGTATGGATCAAATGGATATATTTAAAAATAAAATGTTCTTAATTTTTTGTACCCAATATCTCCATTGCGTATCGTTATTCTCCGAAAATTTAGCCATAGATCCAATTAAAGTCAATGTGCACACGTAAAAATGCGACTGCGAAAGTAGCACAAAACTTGGACCCGAGAGAAGGAAGAGGCACGTGTGTATCTTCGATCGAGATACCAGTTCATACACTACACACACGCGCTGGAGGAGACCTCGAACATGCACTCTCGAGACCTTTGGGATTATTACTCGGAGGGTATCGATTTTGGCCCCCGCTCGAACGGCGCAGTATTATATTCGTGTGGCCAAGAGAGAGGCATTATAAAGGTTAGAGCGAACCCCAACTCGTCCGTCCCAGACACACGAAGACCCCGACACGCATTGTGAAAAATTCGAGGAATGTGTGGCTCTCTCTCTTGCTCGCTCGGTGGCACGTGTGCACGCGCGAGCGAGTGAGCCCCCAGTCGAGAGCGATAATGCAGCCGAGAGAGGCTTTAAGCTCTGCATTGCTTTAATGAATTCATTTTTCTCGAGCGAGGCCCTCTCGGAACGAGGCGCTCAACAGTTTAATTGGAATAGTAGTTTGTTGCGAGAAGGCAAAGAAGAGTATATATTTTATTCCCGCCAAAGATTTAATCAATCCGGCAAAATCCAAACGGTTGCGGTGTGAAATTTATGCATTAATTAATCGACACTTTTGGTCACTCGATCTCTCAATTTATACTTTCTCTCACAAAAGCTCAGACTTTTGAAACCCGAATTTTCAGCGCGAAAATACGTACACAGCACCCGGAAAATATCGGGCTCAATTTTACCCGCAGTTTTGCTCGGTGCCGCCGCCACCACGAGAAATCTGAATTATCAACGATTGCGCCGAGCTCGCACGAGCTTTGCGAAATATTCGATTATCGATTTGACGCGCTTTCGCATCGCGCCGCGTACAGGAGCTTGCGTTTATATAAAAAAATACGTTCGGTATCCTAGACATCGGTATAACATAGCGTATATACCGTTTTGCCGCACGTAAAAAAAAGCAAAAAGAAGGAATGAATCATAGGTCAGGCTAAATCAATATGGGAATCGCTACTTGGCATGCACGCGTTTATTTATATATACCACTACGTGGCATGTGTTTTGTGTATATGAAAATAAGTCTAAAAACGTGTACAATACGACGCGCGGCATACATTTCTGTTTTATAACGAACTCGCGGGATATATACGTATACGTTTACGTCGCCGGCAGCTCTGATTCACGACATAGCGTGCGCGCCGCACAGAAAGTCAATCCCGTAAAAAAAAAAGCTCCGCTCGCGTTACATTTGTGCCAAAGGAGCGCTCGGCTAGACGAAGAAAGAAAGACAGAGAGAGAGCGAACCCTTGAAAATATGTTTAGTAGTACAGTACCGCGTTCTGTTTGTATTATAGAATAATAAAAGCAAAGCGAGGCAAAAAAATAGCGTAGAGGAAAAAAAGCCACCAGGAGCGAGGAGGAGGAAGAGAAAGAAAGAAAAAGCTGTGCGCGCTGTGCTCGGCAGCGGAGAGAAAGGAATCGATATCGCGTAGCTTCCATATTCTCTCACTTGTCGCGCGCGCGCGCACCTCCTACATACTGTGTGCAGTGCACAGCTCGGCCTCGCACAAAATATCCTCGCGTATATCCACGTTGCGTGCGTGCACTGCACTTCGGAGTATACGAGAGTGCGAGTGTGTGTTGTGTATATTTACAGGGAAAAAAGTCGTCGTAGTCGTCGTACGTGTATGCAGTTGTATCGCACACACACGTAAGAACGGACGGACACGTTATTATTATTATCATATACACGTATAAAACAAGCGATGTCGTGTTCGCACAAGCTTTCGAGAAACGCATATGTGTGTATACAGGCGACACGGCGGAGAAAGAGCGAAAAAGAGGGAGAGAGAGAGAGAGAGAGAGAGAGACAGAGGTGAAAGTTACTGGCCGCCGTTAATTCAATCGCGCGTCCCTCTCGCGAGTGCGCGACACACAACGATCGTTGACAACGATCCTCGTAAAAATGCATGTACACACTGACGCACGTATACGCGTGTTCGTATTTTCACCTTAACACGGAAAATTGGGAATTGTCCTGATCCTGGACAGAGAGGGCTGCGTATCGAACTGCGAAGACCGGCAACGCTCGATTTTCGGGTAAATCGCCTCGAGCCGCATTTATAAGAGGGCAGGTGTCTGTCGCCGTGTATTGCCTTTCAATGTCAAGTGCACTCTCATTACCGTGTATTATACACATATAGGAGCAGCAGCCGTCATTTTTCTGCGTTTCAAGAGCCTCGGATTCGTACGATACTAAAATTTTCGTTTCCTCCTCTGCTGCGAGTCGTGTCTGTGTGTGCGTTAAGTGCCAAGCAATTCAGAAAACGTCCTTTTTTTTCTGACTCGAGGATCGTAAAATTAAAAGGTTTGACGTCTCTCTCAAGCAAGTATAAATGCATGCAGGCAGGTACGCGCGCGATCGGTATATAACGCGGTTGACTATATACGTATAATACTCGTGGGCGCGCGCGCGAATCGCGAATTGCGAAACGGGGTTTACACACGCGGATCGAGCTAGCTAGCTAGAGCTATATAGCAAAAGAAGGTAAAAAAAGTGTCGAGGTGGCTATATACTAGGCTGCTGCTGCTGCTGCTGTGGCTGCTTCGGCCCGCGCGCAACTCCTGACAGGGGTAGAATTTACACGAGCGACCATTAAGACAAAACCCGGCGCTGCCATAATTCTTGGCCGATTTATAGCGGCCACGCGAGCCCGGCGTAGCTCATATATACCTACTATGTATATATACCTACCTACTCCGGAGCGAAGGAAAGAAAGACAGAAGATATAGAGAATTGTGGCCTGCTCGCGAGATACGCGCAGCGCAGACCTTAGAGTCCACCAAGACGGAGAGAAAGAGAGAGAGAGAGAGAGAGACTCTCTTATATGGCCAAGCCGAGCAAAGCGGCAAAAGCCATATAGCCTGTATATGTGTGTGTGTGTGTGTGTACCTGGGCCCTTTATTTACGACTGCCAAGACTCGTCGTTGACATTTTGCCTTTGAGCGCGCGCCTTATTTTTTCTTTCCACCCGGCCGACGACGACGACGACGACGACGACGACGAGACCAGCTCGCGGCACTCGCCTTCTTCTTCCTTTCTTTCTTTTTTTTTTATGTTGATCCTTTTTCACTCCCCCTCTATGTGTCGCCCCGTTGCGCGTTAACGTTTTTTTTTTCTGCACTATTCCATTTTACGTATCAAAAAAATCACGTGTGATGTTGACTCACGCGCGTGATATGTGTCTTTGTTTCGTTTGTCTCGGCCCTTTGCTGTCTGTCTCTTATGTGTCTTGTGCGAGCTAAAAACTCGAATATATACGGTGTACGCAGCTCAACTTTTGGACTCGCGCGCGGTGTAATATACGTCATGCACTGCAGCTGTGTGGTATGCGCAAGTAGACTGAGCTATTTAGAAGGCGGCTCTTGTTTGATCGGCTTAGATTTTCGATGCTATCGTCGAATCCTTCATGTCGACGTATTTCATATCTCGA
Source organism: Trichogramma evanescens (assembly GCA_902732785.1). Taxonomy (NCBI): domain Eukaryota; kingdom Metazoa; phylum Arthropoda; class Insecta; order Hymenoptera; family Trichogrammatidae; genus Trichogramma; species Trichogramma evanescens. The sequence continues at coordinate 12,769 of CACVKI010140570.1, read as the reverse complement.
ATAATTAAGTATTTTTTGATGTAAAATTGTGATTAAATCTGCACGTTTGTAAGTGACAACTGCACGCGTACACCGAGTAAGAAGCATGATTCGAGGTTTATGCTCTGCACTTCTATCTCGCTGAATTTCTCAAGGAAACTACTGCAATTAGAAAAGCGTAATTCGACTCGATTTCGACTTTGAATTTGTTTAAAAGCTTCGTAATCATCAAACTTTATACATTACATTTATATTCATTTTCGGGGGCAATTACGCTCGCAGGTGTACGCGTAAAAGAAGTCGCTCGAGTTCTACATGCGTGTGCGTATACCCACTTATATGCACGCAATTTAAATTAAATATTTCGTTATTAAGTATTTTATTTTTAAATATTATTATTCATATTATTATGGTCTTTAAGTTGGGTGATAATCGGCCACAAGACCGACCTACTGAAATAATAAATATATAAACACGCTACGCTACAATGTTTACGAGAGAACGCATAAGTAAACTATTTTAATGCGCGTGAGTCGGTAAATATGCACATTTATATAGACAGCCTAAATCATTTTGAGTTACTGCAAGAGGAAGTTGCGAGCGCGAAAAGGCTTTATAGAGCACGAGTTTTTTTTTTTTTTTAATGAGATAATTGTACACGCTGCTTTCGGCGTCGCTTATGCCAATGCAAAATAAAGAGGGAGGGAGGCAAAATTTTGAGAAAATATCGAGCTTTATCGTCTGCAAAAATCTTGTAAATTCCATTTGGTACTACCAAAGCGTGTGTAAGGAATTATATTCATTAAACTCTATGGAGTAGGCGGTGCTCTACGGATTTCACGGTCTGCTGGACAGTTAGCCGCGAAGATTTTTATGTCCTGCTATATACTATATAGTCGAGTGGCTAGGGCGCTTCAATTAGTCTGTTATTATGACGAAACGTGGTTAGAATTTCATTAATAATTAAATAATTCAAGTAGTGAGAAATAAAGTTGATTGTACAGAATGACGGGAGCGCGGATAATTTCGGTACCACGAAAACATTTGCTGGGTAGAAATTGCGATTGACCATTGTCACCGGTTGAATTAGAAAATTACGTAAAAAGAATATATTTTTGAGAACGTATTCATAATTTTCTGCGTTTACGCGCGCTACGCGTCACCGAGTTGATGAAATTTTTATAAAACTTCACGTCCATGAACATATTGGTCGAGTCGGGATGCAGCAGGTGCGTCTCGCAGGCCAAGTACGAATCGGTCACTCCGATGATGCTCTTGTCCTCGTCCATGAGTGGTCCGCCGCTGTCTCCCTGTATATTATATTATTATGAAAAATTCGCAGTGATAAAAACACACATTTTCGAATCGATATCTATAACTCACGCATTGTATGACGGAATTGGAGCTTCCCTTGGCGCAAATGACGTTGTCGGCCAGCTCCATGGACTCGTTCGTGATGACCGACATGCTCGACTCGCACTCCTCCCTGTCGACGATTCGCAGCTCGAGACTCTGCAGGTAACGCGGTACTACCCGCTCGTTGGCTTTTCCCCAGCCGGCGGCCTTTACCTTTTTCGATTGATCGTAGTGAGCGAAGGAGATGTTCGCTGGCTCGGCGTTTTCCACCGGTTCGACCAACTGTATTAAAAAAATATTGAGGGAAGATGATTTAAAAAAAAATTTTTCTTACCGTTACGACGGCGATATCGTTATCCTTGAAGCTCAAGCGTCGACCCGTCTTGTAAGCCCACTGGTCGTAGGTAATCCAAGAGAGCACCGGATACGTCTGGCTCTCCTCTAGATCGATGCCGATGGTCACCCGAAGATTTCTTGGAGTCTCGTTGATGAGACAGTGGGCCGAGGTGAGGACGTGCTCCTTCGTGATCAGCGAACCCGTGCAAAAGTGGCCGTACTGACGCTTGTGTTGCACATGACCGATCGACACCACGAATGGAAATTCGTCGACTTTGGCTGGGATCACGTCGAGACCGAAGAGTCGTTCCCTTCGCGCTGGAGTACACTCCGTGTATCGAATGGTTTGGACTTTGGCGAGCACGAACAAAAATAAAAATTTAAATCGAATGAGATATTTTTAATGGAACTTTTCGGTTGTTTAAAATCTTACGCAATAATATACAGCTGATTGCGAATAGATACATTTTTCTCTACTTAATATTCAAAGAAAAATATCACAGTGCAAAAAAAGCTAATGTCTTGCGAGCTCGTTGAAATTCGTGAGCAATTAATATCTATCTACAACGTCACAATGACATATTTAACAACGATAACGTACGTCATTTTATTTTTAAACGCAACACAATTTTCGTAATATACGACGGCTTAAACGGCGAACAATAAAAATATTTGTAAAACTCGACGAAAGCCAACGCACAACAACACGGGGTTCGTATAAATAAGGAGGACACGTCTCGTGAAGTGTTTACTCAACACCCCTCTCGCGCAGCTCGTGCGAGCCATATAGACGAGAAAAGCTCGAGAAAGATATATACAATAAATGAAGGGCAGGTGCCTCCTCGGCACAGTGCATACCTCGCGCCGTTATCCACACACACACTTACACATACACGCGTAACCATTACTTTTCTTCGTTCGTCGTGCGTCGTGAGGCGAACGCGTACATAAGTACCCCGACAGAGAGAGAGAGAGAGAAAGAGAAAGAGAGACGGAGCAGCAGCTGAACACAAAATCTACGTTGCACCTGATCATCCACGGCGCGCACAGAAGTGGCGACGTTTCGTGCTGCCGCCGCCACTGCCGCCGTTTCTTATTATACATCCTTCGCTGTTATTATATACATTACTTGACGCGATGTTGCGATGAAAAAAAAACCTCCCCGCGTATATATTATACATTATATGCTGATGTACGACGCGTGTCCTTGATGGATTAGGACTCATCTTTCCTCGATTCATTTCTTTCTTTTTTTTTTCGAGGAGAGAAAGAGAGCCCGGTTAAAATTCTTATAATTGGATGGGAGTACCCGACTTTTTTAAAGGTATCCGCTGCTTGTATTTTTTTGCTCCATTGGCTTTTCATCGTTCGCCCTTGGAGATATATACGAAACGAGCGAGAGGTACTACGCGCCGGGCTTTCAAGTGTGCAGGTGATGTATGTGCCGAGTCAATTTAACGTCGTATTTATTCATATAATCTGATTCGACGATGTGAAAATTGTTATCATTGCTATTGCTCTATAAATGTTGTAACGAATTCACTGCCTCATTGTGATTGAAGTGTTTTTTGGTTGGTTTCCGAATTATGATTACTTTTACTGTGATCACAAGGTATTGCTCGTCAAATTAAGAAAATTTAAAGGAAAAATTCTTGTTTTATATTCATTAATACTTATCTATGGTAAAAAAGCTCAACATAGTATTAGCCCAATGACCAAAAAATGACCACTCAAAATACCATTAATTGGCTTTCTTTTGCGATTTTTTTGTTTCAATTGTGTTACAAATATCATGCGCATTTCAATAACCTGATTATTATTTTGAATGAATTAAATTTTTTCAATAAATTCGGTTTGATCATCCACCTTGATCATCGAGGAGATTTGGATCCACCAATCACTTTGATCATTCACCACTAGATGGCGAGTACCGTTATCTGTAAATCTGCAAGGGGCAAAGTCAAAATAATTGTTTAAGTCAACGCATGGTTTTGAAAAAATGAATGAAATACCCATGATTAGAGCGCTTACTCATTATTAATGCCAACTTCCACTACTAGATGGCGATTGTCTTTGTATGTAAATCTGCAAGTAGCAAAGTAAAAATAATTGTATAAGTCGAAGCACGGTTTTCTAGAAAACGAGATCTTGGTTTTTCTTTTTATGATGAGAGGAGATGATGAGAGACTTGATACAAATTTGAACAACTCTGTGTTGAGGATAAATCAGTTGAAATTTATTGAGATTTTAATGAGAGATGACTACTAGGCTTAGTATGTCGCCAGATGAGAGTGCTCTTCAAGACTAACTTACACCGAACAATAACAAAACTTAAAGCTAAGAAAACTATTTACAATATTTACACTTTCAACGGTGTTTGCCGCTTAGATTTATTTACAATCCAGAACATTCTTACTTGCAGAAATGGCCATTGAAAAGACGTGTAAAAAAGTATACTTTCGATTAGTATATACGCAGTTTTAATGGACATTCTACGTCAAAGAATCTTTTTCATTGGTTGAAAACAAGCTTTAAAATGTCAGGCACAGATTTGGGTATAGACTGCATAATTGAAATCATCCATAAAACTCAATCGATCGATCGGCTTCTATTTTGTCATTTAGCGAGAGCAATGATTTAAATACTCGCAACGGAATTAATCATCGAGTGCATCGTGCTCGTATCCCCGTACGTCGTGTAATAAGTCTTCTTAACACCAGAGAGTTTTTTTGTTCGCCTATTTTTCGACCTCGTTGATTTATATTTTCGTTTAAATTTTACTTATGTTATGAGTTATGTCTTTAATGAACACAACGTACCGACGGCCTTTTTTTTATTGGAACGTTAATTAACGGCGAGCACATGGAACACAGCGCGGAGGAACTTATCGACGCGTGTTGTTGCTTCGTTGAGGGCATGTTCAATACCGTCTCTTATAATCGTGTCGGTCAGTTTTTTCTTCTTTATTTTTTTTTTCGATCCGAGAGAGAGACTGTGGGAACTGAACTTTTTGGAAGATTTTTCAGTATCGTGTACCTTGAAACACGTGTAGTAGCTTGCAAGTCAAGTAGTTCATTCGATAGGCATTTATTTTTTTAGTTTCAAAGAATCAAAGAATTAACAAATCAGGGGATTTTTCAAATGGTTTAACGATTTTCCTAAAGAAATGTATTTTATTTTTCAACGATTTCTCGTTGAACTAATTGATATCAAAGCAAAATAAACTTTTGAAAAAAAAAACTTTCAAGCAAAGTCCTCCTATAACTCGTGAGAAATCAGCTGAAACACTACTCAAGCTCGAATTAACCTATTACAATTGATAAAACAAACGGCAATTAAAGAGATTTCGATACCGTAATTGCTAAAGGCACGAGAAATGGTCCCTCGCTTGAGAATAACACATGCAGTTGCGATGTAATGAAGCAGTAAGAAAGTACGTTGTAGTCTTTTTTTCGGGTCAGTCGTGTGTGTTTAGCGTTGCTGCTGCTGTTGCTGCACGGTGTGTTGTGTGTATAGCTACTGCCATGCCGAGATTCTTGTTTTTTGCATTCGGCCCGAACACACGGGATGTCCCCGGTTGGCAACGGTTTGTGGCAATTTTACAAAGCTAAGTAAGATTTCTCGTTCGACATAGTTATAATGGCGATTGTAAAGTACTTATTCTTTCATTAATAATAAAGATGAACAGTAAAAAAATCCAATCGATGTTTAATAGATCAGGTCTTATCAATTGTAAACAATTTTTCCCTGAAAAAAAGTTTTGTAATATCTATAACGACGAGGAAAACGTACTCGAACATCCAAAAGCGCTGAAAAGACAAAAGTCGAGTGGCGCCTTTACGCGCATCGCACGGTCTATCTAGTCGAAGAAGGAAAATACAAGAGAGAAAGAGTGAGAGTTGGTGCACGTTGATATATACAGACATATATATTATACATGTGTGTGTGTGTGTGTGCGTATAATACACGCGTGTTCCCGAGCACTCGCGCATATTTCTATTTACACCTGCGCAGCTGCAGCAGCGGCAGCGAAGCAGGTGAATCCCTTTCGGCTGCGGCTCACCTGATCTTTATATATACGACGACGACGACGACGCGTGTGCATGTGTACGTACGTTTGTCTGTGTGCGTCTGTGCGATATATATGCGTATGGATGCGAAGAAAAATACACACACATGCATGCACGTAAACAAGTGTGGCCCGCGATAATTCTGCGGCCCTATGATCGATCCAGGAAAAGCTGCAGGTGATGTAAATCGATTGCTAGAATTATTCGCGGCTCAATACTTTATTATCATAGACTTTTTTAAGGGAACGTAAATACTTTTCAATTTCATGATAAGTAGCTTACAATAGTATATCGAAAGCAGTTAATGAATATCACCTTTTCTTATTAACATGTCGTATTTTGATTGAGACCCTTAACTTTTTTAATGAATCGTTGTGGTTTGCAGTAACGAGCACGACGCGTAGGGTGTATTTTACCGACGCAATATTTAAATTTTTACTTCGACCACATCCTCTCGTATAGAATATCCCATTTGGAGAAATATACAATCTGAGACTCGCGCCTTGCATTCGACTGTGTCAACGCACGACACTGCAGCAAAGGTTCAACGGCACTCGCATATAACACACATCGCAGCCACAAAAATATCACCTGCCCTCTCGGTCATTTACTAATCGACTGTACTTTGGGCGCACCTGCGGTCGATCATCGAGTGGATCTATTTTATACGAGTTCTCTCTCTCTCTCTGGGCTTTTATTCCAAAACAATTAGATTCAATTTAGGCTGTACTTTTTTTGATCGATTTGAGAGCAGAGTCGATTTATTCCTGCAACTCATGGTCCAATTACTTTTTCACGATTCGTTTATTGACATCAACGACTCATCGCTTGTGTGTGTGAATGGGATATACGAAAATGATCATCGTATAGTGGAGCCGTCGCGGTGAAAATTCATTACGCAGTTTTTTCGAAATCGCGTATATCGAAATATAAATCGTCTGCGCGGCAATAAATGCTATTTTTTATTGCTTTTGAAAATATGAGCTATACGCAGCGGCTCGTCATCGCCTGGGTCACGGGCCCTCGCAGCAGCAGCACCACCACCACTGCACCACAGCCAAAAGGAAAAACGCTATTGAATGTAATATTTATGGCCTCTCTCTCTCTCTCGGCTTCATTTCCAATTTTCTCGAGTAGTTAACGAGTTTTGGATGGGAGGGGGCTGGGTACGCACGGTGTAATAAACGTCATCGCGAGTCTGCACGAGCGTGTGCGCGCACAGGTACCTATATCGAAAGGTAGGAATCGCGCGCAAACGCCTGATCGACTATCGCACGCTCCGTTCCCTCTTCGCTCCTCTCAGCTCGCATCGTCTCCTTATTTTCGCTCTTCACTTTCGCTTGCGTATATACGCGCGTACGCGTGTGTATAATATACGTTTACCCGAGGTCTGGAATTTTTCGCGCGTTTCGTTAATCAGCTCGTGTTCGAGGACACACATTTTTGCAAACGGCTCTTCGATGCACGATCGATGCTAGCAAAAAAACGTACAACGTATCCTAGTCTATATCGAGGTTGAATTCGACAGGTTGGCTGCCGAGTTCTAAAATTTACGGAAAAGTCGAAAAGCCCAGCAGAGATTATAAGAGCTTTTAAATTTGCGCTTCTCTCCCTCTCTCGCACACATACACACATCTGGCGATACATACAATGACGTAAAACCGAGAGAGTCTCTCTCGCGGACTTATCAATTTCATCGGGGGGCCGCCACCGCAAGCGCGCGGATAAAAAGAAAATAATTGTACAATAGTTTGCAATAAATCGCTGCTGGCTCGAGCGAGCAGTAGCATTGAGTCCACTTCCCATAGTTTTATAATGCGCCGAGCAATAAGCATGCGGCTGTTGCTGCTGCTCGGAGTATCGGCCTAGCATCTAGCCTCACGCCTCAATACGAAGCGCGCGCGCGCGGAAAGCTCGAGACTCGACTCGGCTAAAAAGACAAGACACACATCTCGATCTCGAAAAAGGCTATGGGGTTTAGCGGACTTTTCTCTCTCTCTCTCTCTCTCTCTCTCTTTCTCGAGAAAGAGTCGAGCCCACAACACAAGCACACACACATGCCGGAGGTTTACTATGTATTGCAGCAGATTCGAGCTGGCGCGCGTGCGGACTTTCGACTTGGAATGAACGAAGAAGATACATTGGTTTCGGCATGCTCGAATCAGTGTAAAATCGCTATGCGGTCTGTCCAATTAACGCGACGTGTTTCGTGTTATCTATATAGACGAATACAAAGAGGAGCCCTCCGCACCACTACTGCCATACCATACCACCAGCCATCAGCACACAGTGAAGCAGCAACGGAGAGCCCATATAAGCCCATTAAGCAAAGATTTTGCCTCGCGCGTGTTCTCTCCTGCTTCCCTCCTCTCTCTCTCTCTTTTGCTTTCTCGCAGAACTTGTAATCGCTAGCTGATCGGGTATAAAATTGCAATTTAATAGAACTACGATCCGCACGAGAACACAAGCGCGTTGTGTGCAGCGCGCGCGCCTGTGTATAGCTATATACGTACGTATAAGGAAGCACCTGTCCTGAAAACGAATGAATTAGCGGCACGAGACTCGACTTTGGCCCATGCACATTTACATTTAATATTATACCGCATAGCCACACACACATTTGGTCACTCGTGTTGTGGCCACTATGATTTTCTTTCTTTTCGCGCGTAATCAATTTTGTGTGCAATTGTCGTGTGCTGTATACGAATTCCTCCAACTTGTACAGCACCGGATTGAATTTGTCAGCCTTTAGCCTTAATTTTCAAGCTGAAATTTCGCCATCTATAAACAACAATGCCCCCGGGATTAATCGTCCTTAGCGGTGGCAGCAGCAGCCTATATATTATTTCGCACGCGCGCGCGAAAGAATGCCTACTGATAAAATTGTCGACATTCCAATAAACGCTCGGGCGCAAACGAGGAGCTCGCGCCGCAGAAGAAACGTTTGCGCCGTTGTATAGCCGCGCAGCTCATTAAGTCATTAAGACAAAGGGCAGAACCCTAAAATGTTAATAAAACAATTACATCGTCCGCAGGGCAGCTCCGAAAAACCAACAACATCGTCAGCAGCAGCAGCAGCAACAACAACCGCACACACCGCAAAACCGACAGAGATCGTCGGTGTCATAACCATAAACTGTTTCGACAAACGATCCTGCTGTGTTGTACACATCGTCGTGTCGTAGTCGTATAAGTCATCGCCGCACAAAGACCGAGAGCCGAGCTCGAAATTTTCCCGCTAAACGGCACACACGCACACGGCTTTTTTCGATGCACTTTATTCGTCTCTGCGCGCAATCGTCATCGTGTGCGCCTATATATTACGCACCACGTTATATGCAGCCCTAAGTGAGGAGCTGTTGCTGCCGGCCTCTTGTATACAGTCACCGGTCTGCGCGCGCGCGCGGACAGGTGCAACCGCAACTTATAACATACATATATACAGCAGCAACAACGACGACGCGCGTAAACGCTCTCGTCTGGACGGGGCGCGTGCCGGACGATCTCGCAAAAGCAGCTGAGCTAATTACGAGAGAGAGAGAGAAAGAGAGAGATGAGTGTGTCTCGCCCAGGCCGAAGATATATACCCGCGTGTGCACCAGCTTCGAGCTTGTATTTATACGCAGCGTTATTATACACTCCCGATGCTGCTCGACTTTTCTTTCGATAACTCGAGCCGGTAATTGTTTTACACTGCTGCAGTGCTTTTATTACAGCGCGAGCCATGAAAATGTAGACGTTTAAATAGTTTGCTGAAAGTGGCACGTGATATAAATTATGGCTAATGCGAGTATTTATGTAACTCGATCGGAAAAGCGCATACATTTTTTATCATTCGCATTCGTAAAAATGAATAAAACCTATCAATCAATATTACACGTTTAATTACTTCTATTTTTCCTCTGTAACGCACACTTGTATATATAATACGTAAACCAATGATGTATTGCCGCGTCCAGTGAATTTATAATTAATTCTAGTTGCAAAGCCGCGCGCAGAGCTCTCGATGATTTTATCGCGCGCACTCGATAATTTATATGTGTTTACATTAGAGATTATTTTTTTATGCGCAAATGTTAAAAAACTTTCTAGACGACGACCGACCAACCGAGTGACATGAAATATTAAGCCGCTGATCAATTTTAAAATGCTCAAATAGCGTCGAGGCTTAAGCCAGATAGCGTCGTTCAGATCAAATTATATCAATAAACTGTGCGTAATTTTCTAGCCGATATAAATTTTGGCTAATTCTAGAAAAGAGTTAATGCAATTTTTAAAAATTTTTATTCCTCGTTTATGGCGAAATGTAGCTCGATCGTTGAATAAAGTATGGTAAGAAACGAAGGCAGCTGCTTGAAACTCAACTGAGCGCTACACATACTTCCGATTTTCGGCTGTGCAACTAACGGTTCCTCTCAAACGCAGTTTCTTCCACTCTTATTTGTAGCTTGAAAAGTTCTCCCAACCGTGTAGCAATTGCGTTATTCAATTTTCTAAAACAACAAAATAATTACTCTCAGCAATTGCTTCTACTGTACATTTAAATTGAGTACGAACTTTTTCACGTTCGCCTACTTGATATTCCGAGGATGAGTAGAGCAGGTGTAGTAACTCGAAGCCGAATCTTAACGTACAGGATCTTAAGTAACTCGTATCTCCTGCTAAGCTCGTATAATCCATTACGCTAATGCGTGTTAGCACTCGTTACAAGCGTCAATTCATAATTCAACTTGTTTTGAAGTTATTTGACGCTTGAAAAATAGTTGATCACTCGCAAGTGCAGCAGTGGCAGGTAGTTCTCAATAACCGTTAACTTCGTGGTAGAGAGAGAGAGACAGAGAAAAAAAATGAACGTCTAAAAGTTTTTCGAAAGGTTACCTTTATTCATTCAGACGAAAGAACTTTCAACAAAGTAGCGCTACGAGAGATCGATATCATTATTTATACGCGAGAAACACTCTGTTAAGATAAACTGTTGTGTGTATAAGCGTAAAAAGCTATCGTATGTATCATTTTCAGCTTCGTTGTAGATCACACAGCATTATAGGCTCTATATATATGTTGTCGAAACAAATCTCTCTCTCTCTCTCTCTCTCTCCCAGTTTCGCGAAAGATCCCACTTCCGTTTAAGGACAATCACGTTTGGTTCGGAGTCGCCGCCGCCGCCGTTGCACCGGCGGTGACGACGCTACTACTGCACTACGCGCACGCATGACGGCGGCTGCTGCTGCTGCATTGTGTAATCCGCGGGAAAATGCAGACGCTTAATTAATGGCCTTTTAATGCGGTCGTCGAGCACCTACCTTGAAATACCTTCTGTATATGTATGTATAATACTGACTCCTGCGAGCCGTGTACTACAATTGAACGACTTGAGTTTTGCCGCTTTGTTTAGCTTTTTTCGTGAAGGATCGCTGCGCTCGGCGGCAGCGGCGCAGCCCGTGGAATAATGAAAACGAGTATACAATCTGTTGTTTCACACATTATTATTATTACCTTTTTTTAGTTTGATTGCAATTTTATTGTCGTCTTGGGTTTAATTTTAATCATTACTAATGAATTATTACATATTACTACATGTAAGCTACTTTAATTCTTTTGTAGATGCATTAATGTCAAAATAATATCGATTAAAGTTATCTCACATTTATGCGTCTGAGCTTCGTAAAAAGTAAGATTTTTTTTTAAATTTAACAATTGAGAAAATTAAATGTGTCTATTTTGTATGTAATCCTAAAACAATAATATAAATAAAATGCTTTATTTTTGTAATAAAATTAATTATGCCAAATAAATATTATATATGTTCAAAACTACAATTCATCGGATTGAACAAGGTTCTCGGACTTGACAATAAAAATTTCAGTGAATATAATAATTACTTGCTTACAGAAGAATTTTTTTCATGTCCCACACATTCCATGATTACATTAATGAGATGAAAAATCGATTAATATTTTTTCACTCATTATTGATATGATTATTTAAATATTTGGGTCCTCTATATACATAGTAATTAAATTTTAAATATTAAGATTAGAATAGATGTGCATCTAAAATATACTTAAAGGTATATTCCCCATTCTTTTCTCTTTTCACCTACAAAAGTCTTTAAGGGACAAACAAGTGAGAAGGGCACTTGAGATTGATTAAAAGCATAATACACAGCGGCACCGAATGGCTTGGAAAAAGATGCGTGGATGGCGCCACTACGCTTACAGATATACAAGCAGTAAAAACAAGATCAGAACAAGCCATTGTTTTACACCGATCGTAAACGAAAAAAGAGAGAAAGACTAGCTATTCTGTCGAATAAAATATATGGTAGCAATGAGATTGGTCATGCAAGGCTGCAATATACTTACTGTTTCCATATAAAAGAAGAATTAATTCTCTTTCTCATTTTTCTCTTTCTCCCTCCCTTTCTTAACAGTCTATTTCATTTCCTCTTTCATAGTACCAGTTTCAGATTTAAGGAAGATTCGAATTGGCGATTTTTTCCCCAAAATAAGTTAAGTTCAATTTATTCTTTAAAAAAGATTTTATAATGGTTTCTATAGTTGTTTCAAAAGTTGCATAAACAAGTATGAAGACCAAAACTTTTTTGAATAAATGTTTTTAAATCTTTTCAATGCAAGTTACATAATAAGAGAAGAAAATTACAACAATTGCCACATTTTGAGCTTAGTTGTAAACTTACAAGGAGAGCTCTTCAGGTCCGGGTCACCAAATGTCCTGAAAATTTTTTTGTGATCTCCTAGTACCTAATGATGAAGCCCCATACAGTTAGTTTGATCCAATGGGCCCTTTAACAATACTTTTAAGTATGATCAAGATTTGAATATTATTTAACGTTAATAAATGCCATATAATAGTGTATCATGATATCAGGCTTACAACAGTCAAGTCCAACTTGTCCAAAAAAATAAACACTAGCTTAATTGGTTTAGTATGCAAATCTTAAAAAACAAACCAATTTGAGCTAAAATGAACGCACTTTACAATAAATATTCATGCAAAAGATGGAA
>CACVKI010140566.1:0-23227 GCA_902732785.1 Trichogramma evanescens | reverse complement strand
GAGATATCACTCTGCACAGACATACACACGTACATACACACACACACACACACACACACACATACATACATACCAACATGTGTCAGAAATTCGATGTAGTTTAAGGATATATCATCGAATTTACCCTACGATGCTTATTTACGAATGCTGAAATTCAGCCCGTCACAAAGCTTCCTCTATGAGGAAGCAAAAGCAACAATCTCTCTTTCTCTTTGTAGTTTAACAAGAAAATCGCATTCTTTTTTTCTCGTATTTTTCTCATTTCTTTCTCTGCCTCTCGGGGACACAAACGATTATCACGTGTGTCATTATCGCGCTCGCGTAGATCACACTTTTTCTTTCTCTCTCTTAACAACGAGCTCGCAAAGTAGATTGTCACATCGAATTGAGTCACGGACTTGGCGTTAGAGATCATGATGTGCTATTTTTATTTTTCGCCTCACAAGGCACACGCACACATGACGCTCGGCCTATCGCGTGTTACACTTATATCCGATTGAAAGTGTGTTGATTTATCGGTTCGATTGATCGATGTGAATTTTAGCTCGATTAAGAATCCCGAAGCGTGTCTCTCTCTCTCTCTCTCTCTCGTGGTTTTTTCTTTCTTTCTGTTCTCTTGGATTAATCAGGTAGCGATTAGGAGCTTACTTCATTGTCGCGCGCGTCTAAAGTACATACAATGAAATGTGCATTTATTACTTTTTTTCAAGCGAAAATTGTTCGTTTAGTTTGATCGAGGGGGAGGGGAAGAGAAAGACAGCGAATAACAACAAAACGCGACCAACAGATTTGCAAATATATCAGTTATTAGACGGTTGTGCGCAATCCCTGCATAATGAAATATTAAAATATGTTTATCGATCCCTACACTCGAGTGCATCATCATCATCAGCAGCATCCCACAAATATCGCTTGGTATACACAAACGTATTCTGCGTATTCGCTCAGCGATAGGCTGTAAAATTTATCTCACAGAATATCTTAAAAATTAAAAAAAATTAGTAGATAAATTACGTCAAATTAATCATAAACGTGACGTCGACACCAAACGAGCCATCTACAACTTGCCGAGGGACGAGGGATTCCTATCTGACACCCTTGAAAACATCGGCTCCAAATTACACTGGGACAAGTACCCGTTAAAGAACGACCTGGACGATCGGGGCAATCGGTAAACCTCCACTTGAAGTGCTTCGAGCCGGAGGATTTTAAAAGTGTTTCGAAGTACGAGCTGGAATACAAAGACGGCGTTTTTCCGAAAAAAAATGGAGAACCTATTGATGGCCGTTTCCATAAAGGCCTGATCAAGTATGAGCTACTCGTTGAATAATAAATTGTATGCAACACGTGCCCAGCTTTTTGCGCACAGTGTGCGCAAAAACGCCTTTTGGGCACTTGTTGCATAAATAACTAGTGTATCGTTCTATATTTGCATGTAATTCAAGTCATTACCGACTGCTACAATCTTTAATTTTTTTTTCTCTCAAGCATTCAAAATGGTAATTATAGGCGCCGGATGGGATAATTATATACGGATTTCGAGCCGTTCAAGCAGTGAAGTTGAATCTGAAAAAAGTCCTTGGTCCCTCCGAAATTTCTGATTTCGATTTAAAAAAAAAAATTCTTTACGTTGATCTATTTACGTTATACAAAAAAAAATCGTTGTAATATACATTAAATGAAAATAAGACCTTCATCGGTATATGACTTTTATTGCTCGGAAATATGAAATTTTTTTTCTCAAAAAAGTGAATTTTCGTTACTTTGTTATTTTTGGATGACTAGATGTGATTAATTTTTTCGCGGGCCCTCATATGGTTAAATTTTTAAAATTAAGGATTTGCAAGTATGAAAATAAAATTTTTCAATTTCGTCCGGACGAGCTGTATGTTTTCATTGACATCGCGTCTGAACACGCGTAAAAAATTCATCACACACAGATACTGTGCATTTAATGTCATAAAAATAGGAGGAAGCTCTTTGCCTTTTCTCTCTCTCTCTTTCTCATATCCGCGTTCGTTAAACGTCATAATCGTTAAACTTTTTTTTTCATTTACTCATAGCTATGGTAACATTCTATGTACTATAATATGTACGTCACGTCGCAAGTTGTTTTGCTGTTAAAAACAAACTTGACTTACATCTATCGAAAATATTTACCCGATCGATCGATCGGCAGCAGCAGCAGCAGCAACAGCAGCAGCAGCAGATCTCTCTCTATACGTACGCATATGTGGCATTGGCCGCGCGGAGATCGGTATATATATAGTATAATAATAATTGCACCCGAGCGATTTCTAACCGATAGTTTGCGCCGTATACTGCACCTATTTGTTAAGTGCTGTATATATACATACCTGTATATATATATATACACACATGCATAATCATAGCATCCCACTTCTCTCTCTCTCAAGCACATGCTGCATTACACACACTCGCTCTATTAAAAAGGCCTGCGGCGCGGCTGCTGCTTTTCTCATACATAGCAGCAGCAGTCGTTTAATGCGTTATAAGCGCGCGTGTATATAGATACCAGCCTCGGTTTTTAGCAAAAGAGAGAGAGAGAGAGGCACATATATTTATATACACACACGCACAACGACTCGTTGCGAGAGGAAAAGAGACAGAGATAACGGGTTTCCCGCGCGACGCTCGCAGCTCGCACTCTCTCGCGTATTAGATTGCTGTTTTCTGTGTGTGTGTGTGTGTGTGTGTGTGTGTGTGTGGTAGCAGCCACAGCACAGCTCACACATGCTCTCTTACTGCTGCTGCTGCTCGACACTCCGACGTTTACGCGTATAACTTACTCGCTCGCACACACACAGGCGCGCGCGCGAGCACAGCGCAAAGATCGGTTCGCGTGGTGTGCGCGCCGCGCAGCTTTTTATTATATTGCTTGGGCTATCACAAAAGACAGTGTCTCGCGCGGCTCGATCGCACGAAGCACACGCGGTCGAGAGCTGCTGCTGCCGATTTCGTATAGTGTCGTGCTGGTGGTGGTGTTGTTGCTTTTTAAAACATTTATTAATTTAAGTTTTAATCGTTAAGCAGTGCCAAGTCGTGTGTAAAAATAATAGTTTTGTACATATATGGAGATCGGCAATTATACAGATAAAAATCGGTAAAAGTGCAAAACCTTGCCATAGACAAAGGATAT
The DNA here is from genome assembly GCA_902732785.1 of Trichogramma evanescens. NCBI lineage: Eukaryota > Metazoa > Arthropoda > Insecta > Hymenoptera > Trichogrammatidae > Trichogramma > Trichogramma evanescens. Next base: position 20,067 of record CACVKI010140566.1, on the reverse strand, counting down.
ACACGTAAAGTGAGAGAGAGAAAAAGCTCACGGATATAATATCTCGACGAAACGCGCGAGTGAGAGGCGATGACGAGTTTTTCCCTCTGTATATCTATACCGCTCCTCCTTCCTCTTTACATTCAACTATTTTACAACGATTCTTTTTTTTTTCTTCATTCATCTTGACCGTATTATAACCGCCGCGTTGTCGTGAAAAAACCGCAGAGCCATATAGCGTGTATCATAGGCGGGCGCGCGAGTGCATCGTACGTATCGTACACACAAAGTGCAAGTTTATCGTGCGTGCTGTTCTCGCGTGTGTGTGTGTGTGCATAATATGACGTCAGCTGACTCGTGCGCCGATGCGTCCGTGTATTGACTCGGTGCAGCAGTGTGTTGTGTGCGTGCGGGAGTGTCGGGTAGTGTGCGTTTGAGCATTGCAGCAGCAGAAGTCTCGCGAGCAAACAAAGCGTCGAGTGAAGAGTGCGCGAACGCGTGTGTGCATTATATATATATATGCACGCAGACAGACAGGCATTACAACGAGAGAATCGAAAATAGACAAAACGAGACGCGGGACATTTGAGAGAGAAGAAACGATGCGGATCTACGATAAAGAAAGTTACTGTAACGGAGAAAATTGATCGTTAGAAAAATAAATTAACGAAATTATAAATAGACCAGATTATTAGACTAGAATCGAGTTGCGTAGAATATAAAAGAAGAAATGGCGAGCGTAAAGACGAACGGCTACCATCACAGCCACAGGCCCGAGCTGCCCCGGCTCGATCTCAGCCGCGTCGATCTCGTCGACGAGCAGCAGCAGCAGCAGCGACGAATCCCCAATGGCATACTCAAACCAACGATAACACCGAGTGGCAGCAGCAGCAGCGACGGGACGACGACGACGACGTCGACGATCGCTGCCTACGACACGATCGACACGCCGCTCACCGCCACGAGGACGAATCAGCTGAATCTCACCTTCGCCGATCTCAGCTACAGCGTCAGAACCGGGCTACTGTCCAGAGGTACGAGAACGCGACAAAGGATCCCGGACGAATGAAACGAGTTTTCGCCCGTAGGCGCGCGCGCACTTCGTGAATTATGAGCCTTTTTTGTTGTTGTTGTCGTTGCCTTGGTCTTGCGCTTCGTCGCGTTGGTAATAACGATAATCGACGTGGACGTAAAAACTATTCGAGGATCCGTCCGGTTTTTTTAAAGCTCGTTCATTTATTTATTTTATTTCTTAAAGAGAAAGAAAAAAGGAATGATTTTGCAAGATGACGATTTATGCATATATAAATCTGTTATTCGTATTATGGAAATATTATCTCTCGGTTATAATACAGAGAGAGAATGCAAGAATTATATATTTATCGGCGTTGGCGAAAAACCTTTTAATACGTACACACACGCGTTTCTATGTAATCGGTCGCTTGCATCTTCGAGGTATTTCTGTTTTTTTTAGCAACAAATAATATATCGATAATTGTTACGAAGAACGGTCGAAAAATCATGCGCTGCGAGTGTGATCTGCGGTGTTCCTCTCTCTTTTCTCTCTTTCTCGATCGGTTGGAGAATTTCAAAATATATTGTATATAATACCGATCGATATGCGGAAAAGTGTTGACTCAGCTTGGTTAAATACGAGGAAAAGTTAACGAGTCATTTTTCTCGGCGCGCAGTTATTACTTTTTTTCTTTTATTTCACACTAAAAAAGTTTATTATATTCGTAAAAAAAACAGAGAGACAGAGAGATAAAAGAATGTGCCGTTAAAAATGAATGTAAAATCACGTCCCGAAACTCTCGAGGCGATTACATCCCGCAATCGCGGAAAGACACAATACCCACGTCCAAGTGTGTGCGTGTGCGCGCGATCGGACTTAATTAATTGAATGGCAATCTTATCGGCGCGTATCGTTACTTACTTACTTTTTTTTTCTCTCTTACTTGTCTTGCAGGGAGAAAAAAAGTCTTATCGAGCATCAGCGGAGACTTTCGACCGGGCGAGCTCGTCGCCATCATGGGACCCTCGGGAGCCGGCAAATCCACCTTGATGGACATACTCGCCGGCTTCACGTGAGTATCGTCTTATATCATTAATAAATCGAGAAATGCAAAAGTTTAATAAAGATACATCGATGTCGCTCGCGCCCTGCACACGCGGAAAGAGAGTGAGAGAGATTTTGGCGCGCGCGCAAAAATTGTATAATCGCCGATAGATCGGCCAACAGATCGTTATCGGATATAAATATATTGTTTCGAAAATCGAAGCTTAATTGCTGTCGTGTTGCTTGCTCGCGCGCCCGAGCTCGGGGTTTTATCTAATTATGACAAAGAGAGAGCGAGCGAGGCGTCGAGATTCGGATCGGTATATAATGATATATTTTCGATAGCGATATCGATAAATCGGCCAAACAAAAAATCAAATCGAGTCACACACATAAAAAAAAACGAGGCGAGGAAACGAGAGCTTAGGGGAATAGAATGTGGGGTGTTCTCGATTCATCGATCGTTATGCGCCACGCGAGTGTGTAATAAATATATATTACGTGTAACGTAAAATCCGAAATCGAGAGAGGCCGATCGTGCGCGACGATTAAACATTGAATTTCGGAATTTCGTAATGGCGAATTTAAAAACGCATTAATATGCGAATAAGTGATCTCGATTTGTATTTATACCATCTGAACTTTTTTTCGCCACTTGCGGATTTACCATACTCCATCTGTCGGCGAAATCGTGAAGCTCGCGATCGCACACGACAGCTCGTTACGATAAAAAACAAATTCGCTATCCGACAAAAATATGACTTATTTTGTATTTCAGGACCTCGGGTGTGACGGGCAGCATCCAGGTGAACGGCCTGACTCGCGACCTGTCGGCGTTTCGCCGCTCCTCGGCCTACATCATGCAGGACGACAATCTGCAGCCGCTGCTCACCGTATCGGAGATCATGCACGTGGCCGCCGATCTCAAGCTCGACTCCAGCCAGTCGGAGAGAAAGAGCGCGGTAATTATCACGATCGTGTATTGTCTATTATTTTTTTTTCTCTCTTCAAATGTAGAACGTGAACTTGATCTACGAAATTACATTTTTCGTTATCTCGATCTTCGATAATGTATCGCGCGATCGTTCTAATTTCGGTGCGTCGTACTGTCTCGTTTCAGATAGACTTGATTCTGACGGAGATGGGCCTGTACGAACACAAATCCACGCAGTCGGGCCGACTGTCGGGCGGACAGAAGAAACGCCTGGCCATCGCCCTGGAGCTCATCAGCAATCCGCCCATCATGTTCTTCGACGAGCCGACCTCGGGCCTGGACAGCGTAACGTCGCGACAGTGCCTCGGACTGCTCAAGTCGTTGACGCGCGACGGTCGAACAATAGTATGCACGATTCATCAGCCCTCGGCGACGCTGTTCGACATGATCGACCATCTGTACGTGCTGGCCGAGGGTAGATGCTGCTACGCGGGTGGCACGCAGAATCTCGTGGCTTTTCTGAAGAGCAACGGCTTGAAGTGTCCCAATTATCATAATCCAGCCGATTATCGTGAGTTCGTCGTTAGATCTTCAATTTATACGAGATCTTACGTAAAATCTTACGTATTATTATCGACAGTAAAAGTTCTTACGTAAAGCCCTAAATATGTAAGTCATTTCTCGCGTAAGAATTTAAGTAAGAACTTATGCGGAATCTTACTTAAGATCTTAACCAGAAGTATGTACAAAAGAAAATAAGATAAAGTCTTATAAGATGATTAATCTTAGTTCCTGAAAGCTAAAGTTATCAGTAAGATTAAAATAACTTTTCTTCTGCCGATTTATTTGGTCAAGACTTATGTCAAGTCGTATGTAAGAATTAGATCTTTTGAGTTGAACCAGCATTTACACAAGAACTTCCACTGTGGATAATCATGCGTAAGATCTTACCTAAGATCTATGAAAGTTCTCGTCAACTTATTCGCTCTTATTTTCCCGACAGTACTGGAAATAATCAACGGCGACTACGGCGATCATCTGCCGAACCTCGTCAGATCCACGGAGAACGGCCGAAGCGGCTTCTGGCGCAAGCGCACCACCGGCCACCACAATGTGCTCGCCTCGCAAGACGGCGGCTGTGCAGCGCGACTCGTCTCCTCGGGCCTCGATCTGGCCCCGCGAATACCGCTGCCCGCCACCCCGATCTTCTACGACTGCGATCGGCGCAGCCAGGCCTACTACGCGACCGGCTGCTGGCGTCAGCTCTGCATACTGCTGCGTCGCAACGCACTGGCCCTGTCGAGACACAGGGTGCTCACCTTCACGAGGCTGTCGATGCACCTGTGCGTCGCCCTGCTCGTCAGTCTGATATTCTACAAGATCGGGCAGGACGCCAAGTACGCCAAGGAGAATTTCGCCCTGCTTTTCTTCAGCATGATGTTCATCATGTTCAGTGCCTTCAACACGTCCCTCATCACCTGTGAGTCGTCGTACTTTGTTTCGTCGATCATCATTATCGGTTATTATTATCATCGTATTCTCTCTCTTTCTTCAAGTTCCGCAAGAGCTGCCGATCCTGACCCGCGAGCACTTCAATCGCTGGTATAAGCTGCGCTCGTTTTATCTGGCCAATCGTCTGGCCGATCTGCCGGTGCAGATCGGGGCCGCCTCGATGTACGCCCTGGTGGTCTATTATCTCAGCGGCCAGATACCCGAGGCGTTTCGACTGGCGCTCTTCGTGACGATGTACGTGATCGTCAGCCTCGTGGCCCAGTGCATCGGCCAGATCGTCGGTACCAGTCTCAACGTTAAGGTATGTATAATGCAGTGATCGGACTTATAATTGAGTTACGATTTCTAAAAGAGCCGATGTGGGCAAGAGCCAAAAGTAAAAAAAAATATAGGTTTATTTCGCATTTTCAAGTGGTAGCACGCGTGTAAAAGATAGTCTAGTTTTTTTTTTTCATCGACGTATTGTGCATTTTGTGAAATAATATTAAAAAGGCGATCTGCCTTCGTGAAGGTCATTGATGGTAAATTTTTAGTATAAGCATAATCTACATTAGTGAAGAATTAAAGGCATTAATAATAAAGTAACTTATATTGAATCTTATTCAAGGTACTTACATGTAAAATCTTCGTATGAAATTAATGTACGAGTGCTGATTTATTTTTGCACATAAACTATGCACCAAAAATCCATAAGAATGCCGTATATTATTTTTAATGCAAAAAAATGATAAAAATAGTAATTTTGATTAAAAATAAATTTTATAATACTGATTACGTTTTTGCGTCAATTGTAAAAAAGTGTGTGAAAACTCGATCGAAATTAAAAGCAGCCACTACCGCTAGGTGGCGAGTACGCTTTATCTGTAAATCTGCAAGTGTCAAAGTGAAAAAAATTGTATAAGTTAAACGTGGTAATTGTTTGCGCTTCAATCAAATCAGTGCGGTTCAAAGTTTTGGAATTACATAGCGTTGTTATTAGATTCATTAGTATTATTGAATTCAAAGGTACAAATTCAATGTAATTGACGTTTTACATCAGAGAAATGTAGAGAGTTGAAAAAAATTAAATTTGATACATTGAAATTAATCCGATATATTTAACTCAAAAAATCGCATTGATTCGAATGCTTTTACGTGAATTCGAATTGCATCCACGCGAAGTAAAAAGAAAACTGTTCTCCAATAATCACGTTTATAACTCTTTTTCTCATTGTCTTTTTGTCACGCACACAGAGCGCAGTGATATTCGGGCCGTTCTTCATCCTGCCGTTCATGATATTCAGCGGCTTCTTCGTGCACATGAGCGACGCCCAGCCCTATCTGCACTGGCTGTTTCACGGCTCGTTCCTCAAGTACGGCTACGAGGCGGTGATGGTCGCCGTCTACGGCTACGGCCGCCCGAGGATGGACTGCACGGACGACTTCTGCTACTTCATCTATCCCGAGACGGTGATGAAGACCCTGGACATGCCCAACTCGGACTACTGGTTCTCGTTTCTCGTGCTGTGCAGCCTCTACGCCGCCCTGGAGACCCTCTCCTACGTGATACTGCGCGTCAAGATGAAGACGCGCATGTACAGATGATACCGGATCGAGTGTTTTTTTTTTTTTTTTGTATAAGTCATTGTTGTTATTGTTATTGTTGTTTTTTTTTATTATTGTTATTTTATAATTGTTGTTGCGTGGGAGGGAGGCCATACGGAGATTGAAGTTTTGCATTTGTCTTTTTTTTGTACTCACGATTTTACATAGTTGTTACGTTTAAGTATAACAAGTGGCATATTTGTAAATAACGACGATAGAAGTAACGTACCACGATGAGACTATAATTGTGAAACGTCGTCGCTCGGCGCGCGTCGCATAATCATAATAGGCATTTAAATTGTGTTATAAGAAAAGAGATGGACCCGAAGAGATACGGAAAAAAAATGTAGCATTTTTTTTTTTATAAATTTGTATAAATTCATGACGTTTAAATAATACGATTAGCATAAATATTATATTTTAATTTATACTGTAGATCAAATATGTGTACATAATAAATATAATGTAATTCAAGTACCAAGTAAACTTTTTACAACTATGTATACTTTTGGGAAGCTTTAGAGAAAAACTATTACTCACCTTTGTCTCTCCTATGCGTAAAGAGACGCGTGCTTGGTTCTCCTCGCTCATGTTATAAACCAATCGAAGCTAAGATCTCGAGAGTAAAAAAAAGGAGTCGTTATGAGCAATTCCAATCCAATTCAAAGCTTCCGTCCGATACTTACCGTTCCTTGATTATAATAAATTGTATTGTACAATAATTTATTATGAAAAATAAATCAATCGTTAATTGAAAATCCGGGCGCAACGAGTGACCTATATAGTACATGCGTACACAAAAACGAAAATTAAATCTACTCACTCGCTAATGAATTAGCGCAGAGTGCGCAGAGCGAGTACATCGATCTCGTGTACGCTAAGTACAAATGATGACGATCCTACGAAATACTTTAAATTTTGACACCAAAGAGGATCGAACCGGCGCGCATTCGGTTTTTCAATATAACATAGCCATGCCATTGTGCAGTATATACTTGAGAGATGTGTTTTCAAACTATATTCGGAAATCTGTAAGAAATAATATCGAGCGTCGAAGGATCTCGTTTTGTATTGTGCGATACCTACATGTCTGTTTACGTTATACTTACTCGGGCACTCGCGCGACTCGATACAAGAAAGCGACCTGCGGAGCAAAGCATCTCGAGCGCCCGCGGCAATAGTGATTTCACGCGAGAAAAGCAAATATTTAAAATTACAACTGCGACTCGTGTAATTGTGTGGTGCAATAGCTGGGCGCCCAACGATATCGCGTCCACTCACGGCGACGAATGACGGGTGACTCGCCGCTGCACCTGGCTCCGGTCAGGGGTCGCGAGCAGCTGATCGAGCCTCTCTGCTGAGAACCGGATCCGATCCGAATTTAGCCAACGGGCAAGGCTCGACTCCTCTGCACCTGATCTGCGAGAGGGATCGCGAGGGCTCGATGCTCGAGACGTTCCTCCGGGTCAGCGAAGAAATTAGCGATGATCAGCCGGTGGTGCGGGTGGACGTCGAGTTCTTCGATCGCTACAAGCCGACCTGGAACTTCTTCGGCGGCGGCGAGATCGCGAGAGCAGCGAAGGAGATCGAGGTGAAGCCGAGTGTGTCGCTCGACGATCTCATAGGACCTTTCTTGGAAGTAGAGCAGCCGATGACGGTCGACCGAGTAGCCGCAGCCGCTGTCACGTGCTGGGACTTGTGGAAGTTCGAAAGCTCGCGAGGATTCCGCGAGCTTCCACGGGAGTGTCGAGCGAATTGCGGTTCGATTCTCAGCTCGATCGTGGCTCTAGGATTTTTACACTACTTGGAAATGATTCCCGAAGACTGAAGAATTTCGCGCGGCTTTTTTTGTAATTTGTACACGGAGAAACTGTGTATTGGAAAAACTACTAAATTCAATAGTAAAAGTGTGACATCTTTGACTTGTATGACAAAATTTACTATTGTTAATTGTATATTTATAGAATATATATCTGTAATTATCTTTTACATAAAAAAATTTTATAGAGGATTAAAACTTTATAAAAATGTTAACATGTATAAATTGACGAGGCACGTGACCTTTAATTCAATCGATATTTATTCAAACAATCTTTGTGCTGGATCTCTTATGTGGATAGTATTCGCATTTTTATTCCCTATGCTTACCTTCAAAATTTAGACATTCATTTTCGTTCATCGACCTTTTGAGTAATATCATCGTGTCTAATTTATGTGTTAAATAGTCCTCTGTCAATGTCATACATGCAGGTATACAATGCACGAATTCATAGATTAGTCTTCCGCAGACATACGATTGATAAAGTTCGCTTTGAAATGTATGTAAGTTTATGGAGAAAAGTTGACTGAATTATTTGACTTGAATTTTGACTTGGAAAAACATTTTCCCCTTAAAGTTTCAATATTTTTACCACGATTTGATGCGCATCTGTGATCAAAACAAAGCCGGACCATATTGGAGATTCGGGTTAAACGAGCTTATACGACTAAACAGTTTCTTCGTTTAAACTAATTTCTCACAATTTCGTCAATATTTTTGCGCAATTTGAACTTCATCATTGGTAAGAAGAGCTTTCGAACTTTGATAATTGCATTGCTTGTGTGGAGCCACGAACAGAGTTGCGTTGCTGGGATTAATATAGTATCATCAAGCTGAAAAATATCAAATAAGCAATAAAATAATTTTCATACGGAAAAAATATACAATCACTAGCGCGTGATGCTAGGTACGATGATTCAAATAGTTGTAACAAACTTTTACAAATTAAAAATACGTTCTTTTTTTCAATTTTAATCATTCTCGTAAAAAATTTGGACAACTCGGATACAATTTCTCTCAAAATCACTACGGTATTTAATTTGGACACCACACATATACGTACGACGTAATAATAATTTATCTCATATTCTAAGACACTCGCCCGGCTTATACGGCACCATCTCCTTGAGGTAATAATTCTCCCATATTCTCAGGGGGCTCTCCCCGAACTGCCGCTCGATCGGATTCTTCAGCGTCAGCTCCACCCTGCCTATCCTGAACCTCCTCGCCATGCCCGTCAAGGGGAAAAAGTCCCAGCCCCACTTGTCCAGGGCCATCACGTCCTCCTCGAACTTGTAGTAGCCCGTCTTGAAGTTGCAGCACTCCTTCTTGTACCAGACGTCGCGCACGCCGTGTCTCGGATCCAGCAGGCAGTAGTCGGCGTTCTGGCCCTGCTCCGAGTTCATCGCCAGGGCCAGTATCTCGTAGAGGTCGGCGTCGCTGTCGAAGCAGGCGTAGCAGGCGCGCTTCTTCCAGCGCTGGCGCGAGCGCACGTAGCCCTTGATGCAGTCGACCATCTCGACGGTGGGATTCGGATAGACGCTGCACTTGCACTGGTCGCGCGTCTTGTACACGTAGGCGTGGGTGCGGCCGTTGAACTGCTTGGAGAGCTCGACCAGCTCCTTGGCGCGCTCCTCGTCCATCACGTACATGCCCTCGTAACGGCCGGAGTACGCCTCGTCGTTGTTCATGCCGCCGCGCAGCTCGCACGAGGAGCAGCAGTCCAATGGATCGTCGTCGCCGCCGTCGCGTCCGCGCAGACGACTGCGGTAGAGCTTGAGGAGCATACGCTGGGCCACCACTTGCCTGAGCAACGAGGCCGGATAGCCCGTCTGGTCGGAGATGGCGTCGAAGGCGCAATCCTGGGGATGGCAGCCGGCGTCGGGGTTGCGGGGCTCGCTGCCCTCGACGAGCGTGAAGTGGCCGATTTTTTTGTGCGCGAGGCTCAGGCGGCAGGACGATCGGTAAGACTTGCCGATCAGCATGAGACGGCCGTCGTCCGTCCAGACGTCGATCGGCCTCCTCAGAAACTCGCTCATCTCCCTGAGGTGGCTCGTGGTCGCCGGACCGTGGATTATCGACAATACGGTCCCTCCGGTGATCGGTTTCATGGCGATACGATTTTGCTGCTTTTTTTTCACTTTTATTTCGACATTTTTTTTTAACTTAAAAGTTGTACATTTTGTCTCAAATTTAGATGTCGCCGAAATGGAAGGTTATGACAACGACCTGAACGTATTCGTAAATTAGGCGTCTACATGCTTAAAATCTGATCGAACTCTTTACACGATTAAAACATCGCTTGTATTGTAACAATCATGAGACACAACACGATTTAAAAATTTCGTTTAATTATGAATACCAAATCTAATTACAAACCCGTTGCGAATCATTTGCTATTATCGCAGGAACTCTTTTTTGATATGCTAAGAAAGGAAATAATAATTAAAAGTGATAATTGACTATAATTTTGTATATAAATACCAATGTCAGTTTTCATTCAGTCATCAGTTGTTAATTGTCAAAGACAACTAGAAAAATGTCGAAGCTGACTTTTTTGTAAGTATAATATTCTTTCGAATCTTTGGTGAAAAATATAATAAATTATTTCAAATACAAAAACTAAACATTAAAAACTGTACGATCGTATACAATTTTGGCTCCTTATAGAATCGTCGCTGTCGCGGTCTTGATGCTGAGCATCGACCATTGCTCTGCATCGAATTGGTTTCCTCACGATTTCGCAAAACGCAGCGATGGTGTCCAACGAACCGCCGGCTTGGCCGCAGAAATGGTCATGCGTCCAGGAGGTCATTTCTGGATCGGTAAACGTAGCGAAGACAGACCCATTTGTGGTCGCGTGCTAGGACATTATTTCTGTTTCTGAATATGCCAAGCTTGTAGCGCACGCGGTGGAGTCGTATCGACCCGAATTGTATCGCGAGGTTGATTCACGATAGAATTGAACCTACGGGAAAATAAATTCAATTAAAATTATTTTATATTTTGTGATAGTGTATTCGAGTGATTTTGTCGAATAAAAATCAAACACATTTCGAAACAATTCAATTTTCATACTTTATTACTTTCTCTTTGAATTGGACATTTTTTTGGCCCAGCTACTAGTACTATTAAATACTGTTTTATCGTATGCTTGTGTGAAGGGTTGCCGGTACAACGGCGTTCCTCTGCAAGACAGAGTCGCACTTTACAGATGAGCGCGATCTTTAGCGCGTACGCGCACCCCTACGAAACGAGAAGAAATTAAAATTTTTGTTTTTCGCTATTTTATTACTCGTCGAGGTCGAGTTTTTATCTAAACGCGTCTAATGTCGCTCCTCGAAGATCTCTTCGAGCAAGAGACGCTGGTATTTAAAATTCAATCGAGCCGTCAAGAGCACAAAAATAAAAAGTAGAAGCAGCAATTCCAAGCCAATCGAAGCTCCCGTCCGATACGTCAATACTCTTCACTCGATTATTTATAATTGCGTATCGTTATCGATGATTTACAACGAAAAATAAATTAATCGGGCCCGATTTATATATCGGTGACCCGACGACTCGACCGCATGCACATTGTCGCGCGCACGAAATATTCGGCCCATCTGTGTTTATACCTATACATATACGTACACGGTCGCGTCTTTTGTGCGCTCTGCACATTGCAACGCGGAGAGACCCCCCTTCGTCGGAGACGCGTACACTCATACGCCGCCCCCTCTTCAGACCGCTACATATAAGATATCCGATATATGTAGCTCTATGTGTGTGTTTGTGTATGTGTTGTGTATACACGAACATTTTTAAACACGCAACCGTACTATAGTATACGTGTGTTTGTACGTACACATGCAGCACATGTGCAGCTGCGCTCCGACTCTCTCTCGTTTTTTGCTCGCAAACGAGGCGCGCATTAATAGATACTCGTGTATACTACTCTTGCTCAGTTGTACACTACACAGCGGCGGAGCCGAACGTCGTTGTGTATATATGTACACATTCGTCGACGCCGCTGCTGTTCCTTCTGCTGCTCCGGTGCGTCGGCGTCGTCTACGACGAGTACGAAAAATAGCGAAGAAAAAAAAATAAAAGAGTCAGAAATACAACGCGTGGGTGAAGGTTTTTTTCTCTCTTCGAGTTTTACATTGTTGCTTACGGTGTGTCATTATAAATACATTATTCTCTCGGTGTTGAAGAGCGAGAAAAAGATTGTGTAAGAAAACGAGTTTTAATCATCATCAGTCGGTCGGTCGGGTCGGTCATCGTCGTCGTCTACACCAGAGCTCACACAATGCATACATATGCATAAACAGCTTCGGAGTCAAGGCAGTAAGTGTAGTGGTTTTCGCGCAAAAGTGCGGGAAATATATCGTATACACGAACACTTTTCAAGGCGTTCCCGCAGTCTTTCGCGCGGAGTTTTCGCACAGACTCTTGACTCTTCTAGCGTGTGCTCATGAGTAGACGCTTTTAAAAGTGAACGGTGTTTATAAGCGCGCGCGTGCCTCGACTTGGGTAATAATCATCTATCTGCTCGAGAGCGTAAATGGCATCGCGTCGAAAATATCTATAGAGAGAGAGGCATTCGTTGCATATCAATAACGCGCTAGCACGCACACACACACACGAATACAGTATGGAGATAAGACTCGACTGATGCAGATTATTACATACTCCTCGAGACGACTAAATGATATATATTTTAAATAATTAATTTATATCGTTGAAAACAAAGCGAAATTATAATATACAAAGTCGAAAGAAAGAAGAAGAAGAAGATAAAGTAAGATGGATTTGTCGAGGCAGAGCTCGAAAATGGAGCAGCACGGCACGATGTCGTCGATGGAGATGCTGGCCCCGGTCACGGCCACCCGGACGAATCAGCTGAATCTCACCTTCAGCGAGCTCGGCTACACCGTCAGGTCGAATTTCTTAACCAAAGGTATATATATTATAATATTGCATTGTTATGAGACGCCTAGATATCGAGTATTCATTGCCGCACGCGACGATGGTCACGATGCGGGATAACGACAGGTGTCGCGTGTACATAAATTATTAATTTCACGATCACCTTTACATTCGAGCAACTTATAACGTTGCGCGCTCTTGTCCTGCAGATAGGAAAGCTCTGCTGTCGCAGATAAGCGGCGACTTTCGGCCGGGCGAGCTCATCGCCATCGTCGGGCCGTCGGGCGCCGGCAAGTCCACCCTCATGGACATACTCGCCGGTTTCACGTGAGGCACATCACACCATCATTCATACTTTGTGCCCAAAAGTTCGTGCGTAATCATCACGATGGCGTTGTTATTTCAGGAGCGAGAACGTGACGGGCAGGTGCGAGGTGAACGGCCGCGAGCGCGACATCAGGGCGTTCAGGCGCTCCTCGGCCTACATCATGCAGGACGACAATCTGCAGCCGCTGCTCACCGTCGAGGAGGCGATGCGCTGCGCCGCCGATCTCAAGCTCGACACCACCGCCCAGGACAAGGAGCAGGCCGTAAGTGTGTCCGCACGACGAATCATTCGAAATTAACTCGCTAATTTAAGATAATGGCCCATAAAGCGCAAACGCCTCAATTCGTCTCAATTGTCGTACATAAGTAGCGGCGCAATTACGCGCGTATCTGCCAATTTGCAGATAAACGTCATACTCAAGGAGCTGGGCTTGGACCAGGCCCGTCGCACCCTGTCCAAGAGTCTGTCGGGCGGCGAGAAGAAGCGCCTGTCCATCGGCCTCGAGCTCATCAGCAATCCGCCCATCATGTTCTTCGACGAGCCGACCTCGGGCCTGGACAGCGTCACGTCGCGCCAGTGCTTCGGCATACTCAAGTCGCTGGCGGCGGACGGACGCACGATCGTCTGCACCGTGCACCAGCCCTCGGACACGCTGCTCGACATGATCGACCATCTGTACGTGCTGGCCGAGGGCAAGTGTTGCTACGCCGGCTCGGCCGGGCAGCTGGTGAATTTTTTGCGCGACAGCTGCCGACTCGACTGTCCGACCTATCACAATCCGGCTGATTTTCGTGAGTGCACGCAGAGATTAAAAAAGAATATGATTCCAAAAGAATCATGTATCTTATGTGCTCGATCTAGAGTAACCCAAGAACGAAGCTTATAATAGTGATTCCATACTTTAAATTATATACAAATTTATTGACTTTGCCACCTGTAGGTTTGGGCAGATACAGGTACTCGCCATCTAGTGGTAAAGGCTGAAAGTAATATTATCGTATTTAAAGGAGTTTAAAATTGATCTTAATTTATTTAAACGGTTACAATCAATTCTTGGTCATTAGATCATGAGTAATGTACTTGAATAATGCAATATTGTTTAATATTCGTACTTTTTACTCTAAATAGTTTTGAGCTGTAAAATCTTCAGAATCTACGAAAAACAATGTCTTTCAAAAGTCGCAGAATACAAAATTGTGTAGATCTTATCTTATTAAAAAAAATTGCTATTACTAAAGTTTTTAATTACTTTTTTAAAGAGATTGTCTGAAAAAAAAACAATAATTACATGTGTCATTTAACAGCGAGGGAAGAATTTTATCCTTTTTGACTGTTAAACCACAAAATTACCAACAAAGCCTTAAACTATCGAAGCGCTTGAATGCAAATCCTCATGAAAATTTTTCCACCGCAGTGCTGGAGGTGATCAACGGCGATTACGGCGATCACTTGCCGGGCATGATCGCCGCCTCGGAGAACGGCCTGTGCGAGCGATGGCGCGTCCTGCGCGAGGACGAGCTCGCACCAACACCAGTGGCGGGCTCCAGTAAATCTCCACCGCCACCACCACCGATGATTCCAGCACATCCCAAGGCGCAAAAACTGGACTACGAGCTGGCGCCTAGGCTACCGTTGCCCTCGACTCCGATCTTCTACGAGCTGAGCGGCAGCGGCGGTAAGGCCTACTACGCAGCGGGTTTTTGGCGACAGCTCTGGATACTGCTGAAACGCAACGCCCTGAGGCTGTCGCGCGATCGAGTGCTGACCTTCACGCGACTGACGATGCACCTGTGCGTCGCACTGCTCGTGAGTGTGATATTCTTTCGGATCGGCCAGGACGCGGCGCACGCCCTCGACAATTTCGCCCTGCTGTTCTTCAGCCTGATGTTCGTGATGTACAGCGCGTTCAGCGCGACCCTCGTCACCTGTGAGTAATCTATCTTCTAGAGCATGTGTTACAATTGTAAAAATGTGAAGTATTATAAACTTTTGAACATTTTCATACGCTTACATAAACTTCACCTAAGGAAATTTTTAGTCTCTCAGATTTGACTTTGTATTTCAGTTCAAAAAAAGTTTTAAAAAGTTTCTAAATTTTTTTATTTAATTGTCAATTTTTGTCGAAAATTTCAGGTAATTTTGAATGAAAAACTGAGTACAAGTGACCAAAGTCTTTCAAAGATTTCATAAAAGTTTCATAAAAATCTCATCTGACCAGAAATTTTAGCTAGTTTTTTTGTTTAAAACACAATTACCTATGTTATAAATTTTTTTATATTCTAAACAAGCTAAAATTTCTCATCGGATAAAAGATTTTAAAAATTATATAAATTTTATATAAAATCATTGAAACATTTTCGGCACACTTTTATACACTTTTTATTTTTGAAACTTAAAATTATCTTGAAATTTCCATATTTTTTATATGTCCGAGGTCAAATTTATCGTTCTGTGTTTATTAAATAACTAAAAATTAAAACCGAGTGGAAAAATCATTGTTGCAATGTTCCGTCTCAGTTAGGTTATCACTAAAAAAATGGTCTTCCATCAGGCATCGCCTTGCGAACACCAATAGTAATTGTTAATTTCCATTACGAACGTTATCTTTCCAAAAACGTTGGGCTTGGGTCTGAAAGGATCGACACAGCTCTCTGACTTAAAAAAAAAAAAAAAAAACCACAAGGTACAGCGCGTCACGTTTTCCTCATCGATTCGTAAAATATATCAATCGATATTAAAATTTCTGTCCGCAGTCCCGGCCGAGCTGCCGATCCTGACCCGCGAGCACTTCAATCGCTGGTACCGCTTGCGCAGCTTCTATCTGGCCCAGAAGCTCGCCGATCTGCCGGTGCAGGTGTGCGCCGCGACGATCTACACGCTGGTCGTGTTCCACATGAGCGGCCAGTACCCGGAGCCGTACGCCACGCGGCTGGGCCTGTTCCTGGCCATGTACGTCCTCGTGGGCCTGGTCTCGCAGATGATCGGCCTGATCTGCGGCACCCTGCTCGACATACAGAACGGCGTGATATTCGGCCCGTTCTTCATCATGCCCTTCCTCGTGTTCGGCGGCTTCTTCGTCTATCTCAAGGACGCGCCGCAATTTTTGCACTGGCTGTTTCACGTGTCCTTCATCAAGTATGGCTTCGAGGGCGTCGTCGTGGCCGTCTACGGGTGAGAGTGAACGTTCTTGAAAACTTTTTCTTTTTTTTTTAAATCATCATCTATCGTCTTTTTTCGTCGATTACAGATCGAACAGGCCGAAGATGCCATGCTCCAAGGAGTACTGCCACTTCCGAGCGCCGCAGACCCTGCTCGAGATCGTCGACATGAAGAACTCGAATTATCTGGTCTCGGTGACGTTCCTGGTCGCCCTGTACTTTCTGCTGGACTGCGTGGCATTCGCGGCGCTGTTCTTCAAGCTGCGCGCCAGAAAGTACCGGTAGATTCTAATTATGTGCCATTCACTACGCGCGTGTGTGAATCAAGAAAAACTGTAATACTCGATTGCATAATTTTCATATTATATATTTTTTTATATAATTTATCGTAATTATTTATTTATATACATGATTGTACAAATGAAGAAAAAAAGATTGAGAGATGTGCCAAATAATTGCTAAAAGTGATATTTATATTCTGTTATGGGTGTTTTTCGTAATAAATTCATACGTATAATTTTGACAGAAATTGTTTCGTTTCGTTACACCAATTTTCTCGAATTTATAATTAAGGTGGCTAGTCAGTAAAACGGGTCGACAACAGATGTTTATGAAACTTTGCAGAAATGTAATTTAAAGTGTCCTTGATATGCTGTAGAAATTTCAGCAAGGGTTATCGAACTAATTGTTTAGAACGAAGCCGTTAAAAATTACCCCTTATCGAACTAACTAATGAGTAATTAAACAAAATGTGCGTAAAATCATTGATTTTGAATAGTGCGAGTGGTTGCCTGCCTAATGCGAGAAAGAGACAGACATATGCCTCGCTGTACCATTGTTATGATTGCTGACGAGCCACCTTAAGGCTGACAATTCGAGATCATCATGCCAATATAAAAATTTCACGAGATGCACTCCTATAACTTATCTTTTCTTCGAGTATTTAGAGGCTTTCCTGGGTGAATTGAAAATTGCCGCGCGATGTAGCCTACTCGTCAAGAATAATTGAAACGAAGATGCGAAGTCTACAATACGCACGCGTGGCGCGCTCTGATCTCTAACCGTCCCCCTATTTGACTAAAGTGAAAGTTCGTATATATGTATCGGCTCGACACGTTTGATCGTGCTTCTTTACAGTCTACATTTCGAATTCGTGCGGTGCGTGTGCGGCGGCTATAGCGAGTGATTGAAAAAAGTGTCTTGAATCATGCATCTGGTCAGTGTCGGTGCTGGAACACTGAGGAGGTTACGAGAAAATTTCAATTTGGAAATCGAGAAGGAGCGACTCGAATTTCTTCGTCGACTCCACCCCATAATCGACCGTATGGTCGATTATCCCGATATCCGGGGCATTTTCAGTACCGACGAGATCGAGAGTCTACTCTTGGATTTCATAAATCACTGGGGCGAACGAGATTTCGATCACAAGCATTACGAATTCGTCGAGTTGTTGGTCAAAGGCGGCTACAAGGACGAGCCGCCGTCGTCGTCGCTGCTGCGCACCACGCCGCTACATCGCGCGGCCAGACGCAACATCGACGGACCCATTCACTGTCTTTTCCGAATATATCGCAATTTCGAGGCGAACTACGTCGACGAATTCGGACTGACGCATTTCCACATAGCCTGTCAGTACAGCTGCCACGGCGTCGTCAAGCGATTCCTCGAGCTCGGCCGGGTGGATGTCAATTGCCCCGTGCCGGAAACAGGCGATTCGCCGCTTCACTTGGCTCTAGCTTGTCAATATGGTTGCAAGAAAATGGCCACATTGCTACTTAATAATGGAGCCAATCCAAATTTGGCCGATGCGAAAGGATCTACTTTTCTGCACATTATCAGTCCTCACTACTCTACCAGCTTCTTGGAGATGGTCTTCAGAACACGCGACGGCGAAGATCGGGCGGTGCAAGTCAATGCTCGAAACGAGTCGGGCAACACACCGTTGCACTTGGCTGTAGCCAGCGGCAACGCGGCGACGGCCAAGTGGCTGCTGAAAAGAGGCGCCGATCCTAATATGGCCGACGCAGAGGGATCGACCGCTCTGCACCTGATTTGCGAGAGAAACGACGTTGTCTCGGCGAAGATGTTGTTCAAGATGAACGACGAATTGAATCAGTCGGTGTGGGTCGACGCCCTGAACAACTCGGGCCGAACACCGCTGCAATTAGCTGTGAGTTATTTCAACCCGAGCTTAGTCGATGTCCTCTTGGATCGTGGTGCCGATCTATCCAGCTTCGTTTTCCCAACCAAGAGTTATTTTTGTAAACAATTTCATCTGAATAATTTCTATAAATTGAAGCTGGCAATTGACGCCCCGGCCGTCGCCAATAGCCTCGAGAAAAGGGGATACGAGTTGGACAAAGGCGACGCGCTGATGATCATGAAATTGTTCGCTAAGCATGAATTATTCGAGAAATCGGGGCAGCTTGAAAAGTCTTACCTCGACGACGAGGAGTTCGCGAGCAAAGCAAAAGAGTTGATGATCAATCCGAGCCTGTCGCTCTACGAACTGATCCAGTTACCGGCCGAAGAGGTAGCGAAAATTTTTACGTACGCGGACTACTTGAAGATCGATAAATCTCAAATTTGGAGGGGATTTTCCGAAGGGATTAGAAATGCTTGTAACGTGCATCTGTGCGAGATGGCGTCGAGAGGGTTTTTCCAGCAGTGGACCCTGGATTATTTTGTGGATCTCATACATTACCGACTTCCACTTGATTGCTGTGAGATGATCTTGAAGCATCTTACGAACCAAGATTTACACAATATTTACTTGGCGGCTGTAGATCAAAAATCAAAAAAGCAATAAGCATCATTGTAGTATTTTTCTTATTTCAATTTGTATACTTTTCATGTAACTCAAAGTAAATAAATTATAAAAAAAATGTCGAATTTTTTCATTGATATGGGGTGAATGCGCCGCGCCATATTTCGACTGCTTGGCCAAAAAATGCTGGTGATATTTTAAAAATATAATCAAAGCCAAAAAAATACGAATCATTCATTTTTCAACCACCTCACTGAGCCCCCAAAGACCCTGAACTTGGAACTCGGTTAAAATTTTATTTTAGACATCTGAAAGCATAATAAATGAACATTAGATTGAAACAACACTTTTGACGCCGATCGCTTTGTAATAGCAATAAAACGTTAGTATCACTTAAAAAAAGTGAAAAGCCACGAGCTGGGTGCGAACAAACGATGTCTTCAGTTAACGCCTGAAGCCTGAAGTTTAAATTTCGTAAAAACAATGTTATTATGCTTCAGAGGGAAATCTTTTCAAAATTTCTCAGCGCCGGATTGACTGACAAGGGTAAGATTTTCAGAGCTTGTTACACATATTAACAGTAGATTTCTTAAAAAAAATTTGAGCTCTCTAAGTAGCTTAGAATTCAATATATATAGCCAAAAGAAGGTTGGAAAATGATATATTAAAAAAACATTTTTGTTTTTTTTTCATCTTCGTACGGCTGTAATGACGGCATTTTTAGCCCATCTATTACTTAATAATAAAATAATTATATATGTCGGCTGACTGAAGCTAATGACTCGACTCTATGCGCGTTGTCTCTCTCAGTGGGGTGAGGTGAAGAAATAAATAACACAATGGTTGGGTTACACACACAAGACTGTTCTATTATTATTATTAACACTTTTACAAGTAATAATATACAACGATCAGGGGCACTTATCAAATAAATACATAGAAGGCTTACAGTTACTATATCACGCGTGCTTCGGCTCGAACGGTGGTGGTGGCTGCGCTGCTCGGCTAGTTGGCGG
>CACVKI010140551.1:0-15670 GCA_902732785.1 Trichogramma evanescens | reverse complement strand
ATCGGTCATTTATTGGACGAAGCCCGGTCAATTATTGGAGATATTTTTTAGAAACGGTCAATAATAAGCACTTTTGATGTACCTCGTTAAATCATCATTTTTAATAACATTAATGATGCTAAAATAATTTTTCTGTATTTTTAATTGGTTTAACATTTAATTAGCTGCGCGATGATCTATTCAGTTTTCTTTTAGTCGCAATCATTAAATTTTCCTAGATATTCAAACGTTGAAAAACAACAATTCGGTCAATTAATGGACGGTTTACCCTACATGTAATGAAAGTAAAAGAAGAAAATGCTTCTATACATAATCAAGTATATTTAAAAAAAATGTATGTCCATACTGGGCACAATGTCACACATATCAGCTAATCAAGCATGAAGATCATTTAAGACAATGAGGCATGAATTATAAAATAAAACATAGTTCACTGATGGAGTAAAAGAAAGCAAATAACCAATACCTTGTTCACAGATGTAGAAAAAATAAAATATAGATAACTTATTGTAAAGATAACAGAACTACAAGGTAAAAACATTTGTGTGAGTGCAATTGTTGAAAAAAAAAAGGAAAACATTAATCTTTGCATGTGTTGTATTCAAGAATAGTAAAGTCAAGGCTTGATAATAATAAAGAGAAATAGTTATAAAATTGTATTAGGACGAGTATAAATGTAAAATTGAACAATTATTTCCAGTGTGCTTCTAAAGACAGCTTAGAGAGAAAACATATGCAGATAAAAGAACCTAACCTTCCGCAATAATAACTCGCGAAAGCTTGAAACTCGAGCGATTTCGCAAAAGTCTTATCATCGCAATTGTCTTCACCATATAAGCGTACATGTACTTGTGTATTGTTTCTCAGGTATGCCAGGCAGAAAAGCGAGAGATAAAATAATGCTGTAACAGGTGCATATCGGGTGTAGAGATAAACGCGCCAAGTGCAAAAAATACAGAGAAAGTTGCGCTATAAAATAAAAGGAGTCGAAAGAACGAGAGTGGATAATTGGAAAAAGCGTTGAGTCGTACATTTTTCGTTGTTGAACTGTCCTAGCTCGTCATCGCGTGCGACCTGGGTGATGATGGACGAAGCGTCCATTTAAACATCGGGCCTGGATGAACCGTGGCCTGGACGATGCGGTGTAGTTGCGAGTCCTAATTGCTGCCTCTCGTTCGGAGCTTGCTCGTAGAAAAGAATTTCGCGAGGCGCACTTTGGCCCGGACTCGCGATATCTCGCACTCGGTCGTACACTACAAGTTGGCCCGATGCAGCTCACACACATGCACAGCCCGCGTACGCTCGTGCATATACGCGACTGTGTTGCATTTATATACGTATAAGCAAATGTATATATGTGCCGAGGAGAACACAAATCAGTGGCGGCGGCGACGGCTGCGACGGACCAGCAACAGCAACAGCAGCAGCAGCAGCAGGCCACAGAGCACTAGCGCAGCAAAATGCACGAATAGATTACACGCACGGCTCACACATAGCAATACACAGACGCACACTTGGACACAGAGACACAGTGCACTCGAGTCGACTCGTCGGCTAGTTTCTCAGCTCGCAGTACTGGTATTATTTTTGCTTCCAAGTGTGTATGTATAAAATAACGTCGACGTTGGACGACGACGAACGACGGCGACGATGATAATGCAACACACTGCAAAGTCGCGCAGCACTATGAGACTGTCGTATACAATACACAGAGCGCCGAGCAGAGACTCGAGAGGAGCATTTGCACGTATACGCGTAGTAGGATATATGTGTGTATTTATTACGCAGGGCAGCAGCAGCAGCAGCAGCAGCAGCTCAGCCGCCGCGGCCTGAAACAACTGTCGAGAGAGATAGAGCTGTAGGCAGCCAGAGCTCTACACTGACTCTGCCTATGGAGAGGCACACTCACACACGCGCGCACTACTCACACCAGTGCCGTATAACGCACACAGCTACTCACACGCACGCGGTGACACACACGTACACACGTACGTCAAAGAGACTCGCTCGAGAGAGTCGGGGACTCGGAAACGACGACGACGGCTCACGCCAGTTACGGCAGTCGTGGAGGCGATAATCGTCAGAGTGTGAGTGCAACGATATACACACAGACGCGACACACATACGATACGAGCGTGTACACTATAAAAGACGACCGAGACGACGGAAACGTGCAGAAAAATCGTCGCGGGACTCGATTATTGCCTCATTACGATATGCAGGCCGAACGTCGATGCGTGGCGTGCTCCTAATTTTTCTCGAGTCAAGAGGTAAACACTTGCTGGCCGCCGTTCGGCCGTTGGAACGTCAAAGGCAAACGAACCGTCGCGAGAATCAAGCCTATATATGTAGAAAAAGCATCAAGCATCGATATATGAGAGCCGCCACTTTTGCCTCTCTTGTACTGCTCGAGACTCTGCGAGCGCGCAGATCGACGGAAAAAAAAGTATATAAAGAGAGCCAGACAATAAGGCGAGCGAATGGAATTTGTGTCGTGCGTGCGAGGGCGTGCGGACTGCGGACTGCGGTGCGCTAACAAACAAACAAGCCAAATTCGATCGCGCGAACGAGCAACGATCCACCGAAGAGACATTCGATCTGCCAGCTGAAAAGTCGGAGCGAGCTGTAACGTAAGCCCTCGCGACACCAGATAAGCTCGCTCTCTCGTTGGCGGCGCGCGCTCTTGACCGGCTGGGCAATTTTCCTCGGGAAATCCGTTTATAAATATTTGTCCATCCTCGCGAGCGTGATTCACTCTCGTATATGTATATTATAATCTCGTACGTTTGAGAGTAGCTGGGGGTAGGGGAGCTTCAGCTGCAAGTTGGGGGGAGACAGATGCGATCGACGATTCAAACGACGTTGGCGCGGTGGCACGTGCTTGTATCGCTGCCGCGGCGAGCTTTGCGCGTGCGGCTCATGGCTTTAACGCACAATATAGCACGCATATGGTAGGTACGCTGCAAGCACGTATACGTGTATAAACAAGCATTGCGTTGACGCGGACTCTCGGTCGCGCTGTTTTCAGTGATATGAGCTCAGCTAGCACAAGTATGTGGATCGCGCGTGCAAACACGTGCAGCCAATGTAATTATTGAGAGCCGAGACCGAGCTGAGGAGCGTTACGTAAACATAAACAAGTCGTTTTAATAGCATCGGCAAAAAAGTGTGCCGAACGCCGATCGTCTACTACTGCTACTATTCACCTACGATAGCGATTCTGCGCTCAGAGAGGCTTTGCGTTTTAAACTTGTTTTGTTTTGCTCGTCTCGAGAGTTAAAAATCTCCCGCGAACTCGTCGGCATTGTTTTGAAAATTTTAAATGGTTCCCCTATAACGATGAGAAATTTACCGACACCTGCTGAACGATCCAAACCGATCCAACACTTTGTTCTACTCACTGTAGCCCTTTTTTCTTATTCTTCCTAAAGATATGCAAAGGCCCATAATATCGCAATTTCGAGCTCCTTTTTTCGTTCCGAACGAGGCCTTTTTTGTAACTCGGACTTTTTCGATAGATCGATTTTTGCTCCCGAACGCGTTGCGTACACAATAGGTAGCTATACCTATATGGAGCCGAGAATAAATTTGCTAGCTTCCCATTGTGAGTGCGATATTATACGCGCAGGCACGCACACACACTGACGTAAAGCCGACGCTGCTCTAGCAGATCGCTGAGAAAATCAGCCGCAGAGCTCCGTGCGCGTAATAAACTTTTTACCGATAACGGCTTATATCTATAGTTATTAAATCTCCATCCGTACGATATTAGAAAGGAATTTTTTTCCCCGATCGGCGCTATTAATTGCCTCGAAAATGGAAGTATAGAGAGTTAAAGCTCTGCGTAACCTGCGTCTCTGTATAGCGCTGATCACGATCGGATCAGTTTATAATTAAATTTACGCATGAACTTGCCACCCTGCGCCTATGTGTGCATGCGAAGGCTCCAACGCGAGATTGCGTCATCGTAATAATTAATTGCACAATGAATGAACGTCACTCCTTTTCTCCTATATATACATATACCCATGCGCCACGCGTGCATTGTGCGCCACGGTTGCACGAGCTCGTCTATATTATACCTCAGTACTGTACGCGGCAAAAAAAGCATCCGGAGAAGAAAAGGTCCCAAGCGACGTAATAATAGAGCATTATTACATTATTGGAGGGGCCAAGTCGAGGAAAGTGCGACGCGTGTGAGAGAGAGAGGAGATCATGGGCCACGAGAACTCACGAGTACGCAACTCGTGCCTCGACAATAAAACGCGTATAAAGTTTCGGCTCGTACACGTCGGCGCGTAACACCTTTACGCGTATCCAAAGCGCACAAGATATTCGCCGAGAAATATCGCGTATGCACGTGCTCTCGAGTAAATGTCGCGCGGCGGCTCTCGGTAATTTACCTTCCATAGGCGGCCAAAAATAGCCGCACCTGCCGCTGCAGCTCATCTTTCTGAGCCGATGCGCGAATTAGCATTTTCTCGTTGCGCCCAGTCGCTCGTGCTTAATTGTATTGGCTCGCTACCCACTGCGATATAAAAACGAATTTCCTCGATTGAGAGATTCCCACCTCTCGTCGAGGCGATATAGCTACTGCACCTACGTGCGCAATTCAAGGCGCTCTCGCTCAAGTGACGATGAAAATACGCAAGGCCGTAAAAACTCGCAACCTTTTCCATCTATCGGACAAATCCGAGCGTATCCGATAATTATTTTTATAATCTTCCATAATTAAAACACTCGCCGCGTTGCTAGCCGCTCACCTTGTCAATGAAACCGATGCGATATACTGCGTGGCAGTCGCACGAGGATCGGGCAGCCCAACAACACATAACGCACAACGCAAAGAGCCACACGACTCAAGAGTCAATGGACATTGTTTTTATGAGTGATATAATCGAATGAGACAAACTTCGCGCACCATTTGGAACGAGAGATTTTTCTCTCGCTTGACCTACTTGCGCTTGATAAAATAATCTATGCAAAAGTCTTCATCAATGAGATTACGAGGCTGCAATGCTCCTCCATCTCTTTAGAGTTTACTTTATTATAAGCGATAATATGCGGGCTCGATTGCGGCTTGACTAATGCTGCACCTATTCAACGACGAGCTATCCAAAACAACTCGCCAATAAGTGAATATACTTTACCGAATTAATTAATTACAACTACCTATAACTACCAAATCTATATTCATCGATACGAATTTTTTTGTTCGAATAAAAGAAAAAAAGCATGAAATTTTATTTGAAAATTTTAAAGAGTACATTTTAACAAAGAGAAAACTTCTATAATGGAGAATACTCGAAAGAATATAATTTTCATGTCGTAGAAAAGTAAAAATCAAGTTAAAAGTAGTTGTATTATTGTAAAAGAATTTATTTTTATTTTATACACAAATTGATGTATCACAAGTTTCAGCATTTTATAACCATTGGTTCAATAAATTTATTTAAGTATAAAAAAATCGTTTTTATCAACGATTATTTATTTTAGGTATCTAATTGTAAATGTCACCGTAAACATCGAGCTTATCGTATATGGCTTCGTATCGTATCTTATTCTACATTAACCATAATAATTTACATCAATTTTCTTATATTACAAACGTTTGCACTATTCCTTTTATAATAATTTACCATTGCATTAAATGGAATTTCAAATCAATTGTTTTAAATTTATATCTCTCAAAGTTTTGATACAACAAAAAAATTGAATATATAATTCATAGGTACATAATAATTTTTATATAAATACATGTAAATCGAGCAGAAACGTGGACTTGTCATTTTTTTGGCAGTATGAATACTCTTTGAGCAATAAGCTTAAAACATTTGACTTAAAACACTGCACATATATATCTGAGCACTATTTATACATAATTTGACAAAATTTAAATTTTTCATCATCGCTGCTTAATGATAAAAAATTCAATAACATTCAACTCATATCACTCGGTCGAGCGTAAAAAACTACAAGATGTTCAGTTGAAATAATTAGTTCCTAAAAACAACCATAAGAAATCTCGCTTTGCATTTACAACTAAAATGACTCAGTACTGATACTAAAAACAGGATTACATCTATCTTAATGCCTGCTTACTGAGTAATTTAAACGATACAAACAAATAAATGAACTAAAAGTGAAATTGCCATATTTTTCAGCCAGATCACAGATTAAAGGCTTTATCAAAATATGCACATAGTCTCTTTTGATAACATTATTTAAATGACCTATCACTTATTCTTCATAAGCATAGTGCGTCGAGATACTCGACCGCAAGACAATCCCGCGATAAATATGAACCCAATCACAGTGAAGGCTAGTACGAGGAAATAGCGCCTGGCTGGTGAACGGTTGACAGAATCGTAGAGTTCCTCAAAAGTTTCTGGGGCTGCAAGCTAAAAACAAAAAAGGAAACATTAGAACTGTGATAACTAGTACTCAAGTCGAAAAATTATACCTTATCAGCATTTTTAAACATCTCAATTCTTGTAGTTAACATTTTATAACAATCTGGTTGCAACGTTTTCTCATTATCTTTTAATACATTCTGCAGACATTTAATATCTAAGGAAAAAAAAATTCAATTAAAAAAAAGTAAATAAATGTTTTATATTTTTGATTTATAAAAATACTCACGTCTTCCAGCACCTTGTATTACAAAACCGCAATACTTGCTAACATCAACAGCGCATGCTTTTTGCAGCAGTGGATCCACATTTATGTCGGCTTTGGCTTCTTCAATCATTTCAGCTACTTGAATACGACATGCTTCTTTCATATCTTTATCATCAGCAGTAAACTTATTTTTCAAACATTCTTCGACTTTGCCTGGGGAATTATTTTCGTCGGCTTTACATAGTTTGTCGATCTGAAAAAATGCAATTTAATGTAGAGCATTCAATTTTAAAGAAAATAATTAACTTTATTACCTCCTCAGCACAAAGGGCAGCTATCAAAGGATTTAAATGATAATTTAAAGCAGCTTCTCTTAAAATAGTTTCCATTTGTCTTTCACATTTTGTGGTAAGTTTTGATTCTTTAAATTTACTTTTTAAACATCCTATCACTATGCCTTCCAATTCTTTATTTTGAGGTTGATGTTTTATGTACTAAAAGAATCAATATTATTTCAATGCAGTTATCAAATATTTATGTAAAACAATTTTTTCAGTTTTGATACTTACATACATACAATGTTTGTTTATATCATTTGAGCATGCTGACTGTAAGGCTGTATTAAATCGATAATCAGTGTTCTGTTCAGCCATTCTGTTCATAACAAATGATCGACATTTATCATCAAACATTGAATCGTCTTTAAAACGTTTCAAGCAATCCAAAGTTTGTGATCGATCTGTGCCACGACAAAATTGTCTCACCATTGGGTGGCAAGCATGCAGGAGAGCAAAATCGACAGAACTATCTTGGAATTCTTGTTTCCTCACTTTAAATAACTGTGCATGACACTCTACGCCTAATTTGGCTTTATGAGATGCTAAACATTCGAGTACTTGAGAATTGCCAGGTTCAACATTGGAACATAATACACCTATTTCTTTTTCACATGTTTTATGCAATTTTGGATCAAACTTTATGTTTTCTCTCTGTTGATAAAGCTGTGCTTTTAGTTGTTGTCGACACTCTCTAGTTATTTTATGCTGAGAGTCATAAATTATATCTTTTTGTACAATATCACTTAGACAAGCAATAACTTCAGACTTTGTTTTTGCTCTAAAAAATAGTAATTTAATTAAGATATGTACATTGATAAAAATTTTCTTAAATATGCATACTTACTGTTTGCACCATCTGGTAACCATGGGTCGACAAGCTTCTTTAAATTTATAAGTAAAGTGATAATTTTTAAGAGATATCAATTGAAAATGTTCAACAGCAGCTTTACATTTGCTATCAGTACGAGAATCTAAATCATTTTTATGTTCAATTAAACATTCCATCATATCTCCATCATCTTTACCAAACTGTTGAATTTCCTGAAATCCAACAATTATTTTAGACTCTTTGATAAAAGTTATAAAACAATACATTTATAAAATAATACATACATCACAATGTTTTTCCATAATATGCCTGCAAGCATTCATTATAATAGGATTTAATTCAACTCTTTGAGCTTGCTCCTCAGTAAAATTTCCTACTGCTAATTTGCATTGTTGATTCAAGCTTAAACATAAATACATTAAAGTAAGTATTTGTTTGCCTATTTATTATAATAATTTTTAAGAATATATTTGATATTTACCTGTCAATATTATCTTGTAGACACAAGATCTCTTCACCTTTTGCAGTTTTATCGAAACAAAATGATGCTAAATCATCCAAGCATACTTCTTCAATTTCTGGTTGAAGATCAACATTAATGGCTCTTTGTCTCATGACTCGTTTAATTTCATCCAAACATGATTTCTTAAGCTAAAACCATTATTGATTATATAATTTTATTAAATACTCTGTTATTGTTCGAACAACTATTTAAAAAAACTGTACCGTCATATTTTTTTGTGGATGATAGGCATATCTGTACAAACAAGGTAACACAAGAGGACCTCTTTCTGCGTCAATTTGTGTACCATCATTTGCCCAAGTATTACTAGCATGGCAGAAGTGCACTGCATCTGCTCTACAAGTTCTGTACAGTTGTGGATCAAGCTTGAAATCTCTTGCAATGAAATATTGAATTTGAACAAGAGCTGTTGCACATGATTCAGTCATTCTATCAGTTCCTAGTTTATCCATGAGACAAGATATGATTCTGGCATTTCCTCCTTGAACCTTAAAAGAATTAGAGGTGGATAAAATTTTTTTTTTTCAAACACTACAAGAAGACCCAAACTAAAACTTACATCTTTACAAGCTACATCCACTACAGATTGGCAAGCTTCTCTTAAAACAGGATCTACTCGCCAATCTTCTCCAGCGTCTGTTTCTCTGATCAAATCTTCCAGCTGCAAACAAAATTTTTTAAATACATATGAAAAATAATAGTCATGTTAATAAACTTACAGCTCTTTGGCACATAGTGGAGACCCTGGCTTTTCTTTTTCTTCCTACTCTTGTATACTCCATCAAACAATGAATTGTAGAACCTCCAACACCATTATTACAAAAGTTTTTAATATCCTTAGCACAATTGTTTACTATTTCTGGGGATAATCTATAATCTTCCATGAGTATTTTTCTATGATCAAACATCTCTACTTGACATTCTGGAGCTACTTTGCTGCCATTTTTAACAGCTGATTCTAAACATAATAAAATTTGAGCCAGTTTTATATCTCTATCATCTTGCACATTTCTGCGACAATGGTGCATTTTAATATCTTCTTTGCAGGCTCTTGCAAGACCTTTACTAACTCTATAATCTGAAGCAATAAGTTTTTCTCTCCTAGCTAACTGATCTTGGCATGCTTTGGTCATTGATCGATCAGTCTTGTGCTGCATCAAGCATTTGTAAACAAAACCACTTCCTGGCCTAATGCTAGGACAAAATTTAATATGATCTTGCAAGCACGCCAAGTATAATTGACGGTCTAGTCTGATATTGTCAGATTGAATTTCAGTAACTTTAAGGATCTGTTTCTTACATGGTACTTCGAGTTTATTAACATATTGTTGTAAGCAAGCCAATGTTTGTCCTTGCAAAATGTCTTTATATGGTTGTATTCTTCCACATTTAAAACGATTTACATCATTTTGACATTCCGGAACAAATGATGCTACTATTATTTTAAAGTCATTAACAACCCAATCTAGTCTTTGTATATAATCTGAACATTGAAGATCATTAACTTTATCTCTTTTTTCTACTAAACAAAACAAGTAAGAACCAGGTGTAGACATTGGACAATTTAAATCTTCTAATGCATTTCCACATTCACTTCTGGTCATTTTATAAATGTTTTCATTCTTGGTAATATCACGAATATAATTATAAACAGAATGTTGACAGTCATCATCTATATCAGCTACTTCACTTGGCTGTAATATGAAAAATTCAATAAAATATATTATA
The DNA here is from genome assembly GCA_902732785.1 of Trichogramma evanescens. NCBI lineage: Eukaryota > Metazoa > Arthropoda > Insecta > Hymenoptera > Trichogrammatidae > Trichogramma > Trichogramma evanescens. The sequence continues at coordinate 5,631 of CACVKI010140551.1, read as the reverse complement.
CTGCAATTGCTTCTGATCTTATTAAGTATATTTTACAATATATACAACAACACTTGTTAGATTATTATGATGTAAACAAAAAATATCATCACTGACAGCTAAAAATAAAACAAAAAGATTAAAAAGCGAGCAAAAAATTACCTTAAAAGTTTGAATACATTCTAAATAAAACAAATCATCCATATTCTTATTAGCGACACCGCACAATTTTTTAAGTTTATCCTGGCACGAAACGGGTTGAATTTTAGAAAATGAATCTGTCATTGACACTACAGCCTTCACTATGGATCTTTTTCTTCTTAAATGGTTGCCTATAAGTTCGTCTAGCTGCTGATGCGAGCTGTCAACGTTATTATTGTATTTGTCGACAATCCATCTAACCTCTGGTTGCTCGTCGAGTTCAACGTACATGACATCGTCGTTTGCATAGGAGGCCAGGGTATGGCCAACGAACGATACAATCAACAACACTAGGATGTCCTGGCGCACCATGTTGAAGCCTCTCTCGGTCGGTCCCTTCAGTCGTAAGAAAAACCACTCCGAAAAGAGCACTCAGTCTTCTGTTCCGGATGGAGTATTATATACCTCTTATATCTATAGTGTATTATTTAGCAGCGGCGAAAGATCACATCAGTGCATGATGATAAAACTGTAGAGATTTTTCACTACTGGCCTGTGGCTTGCTACAACTCCAGTATAGCAGGCAACAGTGGCAGCAGCAGCAAAAATATGCGCCGCAAGTAGAAGTTAATGCAGCGCCAGCGAGTGGGCACCGGTAGTCCGACACTTTAGCGCAGTTTAGCAGCAGTTAAGCTTGTTCAAAATGATCAATCCCACGATTGGTGATTATAGTAAAGTCGGAGCAAGTCGAGATCTAGTCGCGCTTGCAGTCAATGACTTTCTCTGCTCGTCCGGGGGGATGATTGATGAAGTCAAGCTATAGCTCTGCGTGTTGTACAATGACAATGACGTTTTGATGATTAGTAGTAAATCGTTCGAAATCAAGATGAGACTAACATTGTAACTTTAACCCATTAAATCCCAAGAGGACGTTTTTTCGCAACTTTTTTCGGCCACTATATTTTTGGTGAAAATGGGATAAAATATTTGCGAGTATACCAATTTCAATGTTATGTATAATCCCCGTTTAAAATCTAATTTTAGATTTTCGAAATAATGATTAAGTCAAAACTTATACTTGATTTTATTAAAAAAAACGTGATTTTTTAAAAAAAATATTCAATTTTCCAAATGGAAACCATGTGAAATCACATGTCTTTCGTGCATATATCGGTTCCTCAATGCCTAAACTAAAAGTTATCGTGGTTTAGATTGGAAAAAATAAAGTTTAAACATAAAAAATGTCGATCAAAACACGGAAAGATGAAAAAAAATATCTAGAACTTTTAACTAAAAAAACTAGATCATATCCAAAAATCGATCCAAAAATTCTGAAAAATTCATACGTGTTTATTCGTCAATTTGAAGCATATTTTTTTCAATGAAATTTTTTGCTCAAGCCCTTCGTTTTTAAGTTAAAAATTCTAGATGATTTTTTTCGTCTTTTAGTGCTTCGACCGCAATTTTGTGTGTTTAAAATTTTTTTTCTCCAATCTAAACAACGATAACTTTTAGTTTAGGCATTAAAAACCCGATATTTACACGAAAACCATGAGATTTCACATGTTTTCCATTTGGAAAATTGAAAAATTGAAATTTTTTTTTCAAATCACTTTTTTTTATAAAATCAAGGATAACTTTTGACTTTATCATTATTTCGAATATCTGAGGTTAAATTCTGAAAAGGCATTAAATTCTACGTTAGAATTTGTTACTCGCATATTTTTTGACCTCATTTTTACCAAAAAAATGCAATAGCCGAAAAAAGTGGCGAAGAAACGTCCTCTTGGGATCTAATGGGTTAACTGAAAATGTGGCCGACTTTCTGTCAAGTCAACAATCAAATTTTTTTGACAAGTTAAAAATGTCCTGGAATTTCGATAAAATTTTTTCCGATAGTTGGCATTTTTTCGAAATTCATGTTTATCGCAATTAATATTAAAATAATTTCTAGCTTAGTACATGTATAAAGTGACTTGATTGAAAAAGTACATGAGAGTTTTTTCGCTCTCCAAAAAGTAGAAACTAGCCCATTTTCGAGGTTTTTTGCACATTGTCTGAACGTTATTGATGTCTCTAAAAAAATAATACAATTACAATAATTTATGAGGCGATATTAGAAATCTTGAGAAAGCTTTGCGAATGTCTTTGGAGATGAAAGTCTAGATCACACTTGATTAAACTTTGAGTTTTGTATTGCTTACAATCATACAAGCCTCTAGAGTGATCTGATGACTTTGGAATAGTTGTTTTTTGAAAATTTGGACAATTTACAAAAAAAAACTCCTTCATACTAATTGTACTACATTTTGGGCAAATTTTTCCAAAAAATTTTTTGAGACATTTCTGACATCGGAAACAACAAATTTTTCATATTTGCAGAAAAAATTTTTTGCGCCGTTTGACTTCACGGAGAATTGGCCATTTGTAAGCATTTTTATGAAATAATGTTTGTAATATAAATAATTAACTAGTAATTATAAGCTCTTGTAAAAATATGTGAATTGGAAATTCGAATAATTATTATAAACATAAACAAAGAAAATAAATTAATGAATAATGTTGAAAAATCAATTCTGAACAATTGAATTTTATATTAAATTTCATTATTAGTTATTAATCAAAATCCAAATAGTTTTTATTAATTCAAGTTGAATTTTTATATAAAGTTGTGAATTGATATTAATATAGGTGTGTGAAGTATGCTTCACCCACTTTTGGATGCATTTCCACTCATGATTGTTGAACCAATGTATGAATAAATACGTTTGACTTTTTAAAATTTATTTATTTAAATAATATGGAAAATTATGTAACATTAAAATAATACTATTTGTCCTTTGCGGTACCGGTGGCGGGTTGCACTTTGGAAGCATTTCCTATGTTATTTCTTATGAGGAGAAATTTAGTTCGGTGAGCGCCGCGGGCATACTTGGAAGTCATTTTCATAAGAGCACATGTTAAAATCGACGCCAGCACTGGTATCCCCTTCATCCACGTGCACACCGCGAATAGGCATTAAAAATAACTTGCGCTGATCGCTATCACAAACTTTGTCCTGTTGCTGCCAAGCAAATATCGTACGAGTTTTTGTTCAGGAATGATTCATCGATGATCATTTCACTGCACTCAATTGGCATCCGACATTGCGTAAGCTCCATAAAACATTCCAGTGCCCAGACTCGGAAAAATCCTCTCGATAGTTTCTCACACAAATGTAGTTGAAAATCCTCATGACACCTACAGAATTTCTGTAAGTGTCTTGTACGTGACAAATCCAAGTAGTCCTGATATTTGACTAATTTTGCCGCATCTTTGGGACGTAACTGGGTCAGGTCGTAGAGTGACGTACTCGGACTTACCATCGTCTCTTTTGCCATACTTACGTAGCGTTCTGGCACATCTAGAGCACCATACGGCACCTCATCGAACAATCCATACTTGGCGAATAATTTCATGATGGTCAAGGCGTCGCTTCGGGTCAGCTCATATCCTCTATTCTCCAGACATTCGACAACGGCCAAAGAACCCGAAGCTAATGTCAGTTTCAAACTGTACCACCCTTCAGTCTCCTCCTTTGTTAATCCCTCATCGAAGTGACTCTCAGTTGGGAAAACGAAGCAAGATATATCGGCACCATTATTCATCAAATTCTCGACCGCACGTGGCAAGAATCTCGTCACGGCCCATTGAAGAGGTGTCCGGCCCAACTTGTCTAAAGCGTCGACCTGCAACATTTTATGTTTCTCGTTGTTTGTCTCAAAGAATTTCTCCAGCAAGCCGTCATCCTTGTTTCTCTTACAAATCACATGAAGAGGAGTCAGTCCTTCAACGTTGGCCACATTCGGATCTGCCCCTTTTCTCAGCAACCACTCGGCAACCTTGTCGCGTCCTCTCCTCAGAGCCAAGTGCAATGGCGTGTTACCCAACTTGTTCTGAGCATTGATATCTATCGGCTGATGCTTGTCGTTGGCGAACTTGAATAACATCTCCGCCACTTCGACGTTATTCATTCTCCAGCAAATCATGTGCAGGGGAGTTAACCCGTTTGAATTCACTAAAGTAGGATTGGCGCCTTTTTTCAGCAGCCATTCGGCCACCTTCTCATTGTAGTAGAGCAGGGCCAAATGCAGCGGGGAATCGCCTGTTTCTTGCACGAGAAAATTGGGATCCCGAACTAATTTGAATAATTTTTTGACGACGTAGAGACAGCCAACCTTGCAGGCCACGTGAAAGTGCGATAATCCAGATTCGTCGGTGTAATTCACATCAAATCTGTTGTATATTTTAAAAAGCTCACGGATCAGGATATCCCGTTTTACGGTCGCGTATCTAAAACTAAGATTCACTGGTGTGGTGCGACATGGCAATGGCTTGCCATCTTCATCGAGCTCAGGCTCGTCTTTGTATCCTGTCTTGACAACAAACCTGACGAAGTTGGTGGAGTTGTATTCCATGGCCTTCGTGAGTAAACAATCAATTTCTTCTCGACGAAAAATCTCTTGGAGGTCTGGAAGTCCAACACTCCTATTTTCGATAAAATATTTATAAAATGTCACGAAAATTGAGTGATGCATTTCTTTATTCTCCCAATTGTGATTTTCTCGATAGATCTTCAATTGTTTTACTATTGTTTGATTCATCTGTGAATCGATATTTTCATCAAAGCAATCGAAATTGGAAAAATCAATAAAAAATTGATTGAAATCGTCGCTGGCCATATTTTTACACACTTGCACGGAAATACAGTTTAGCTTGTAATTATTCAAAGTTTATTCACTTCTCGAGAGTCACTTGCTGCAGTTGATGTAATCTCTCTTCGTTGCTCACGTTGCGACGTCGTAAGGTGCAATGACTATTATATTCTCTACGATCTACATTGAGAGAGTGCGAGCACGTGGTTGAATCATTAACCAGTGAAGATCTTAAATCCAGCTTAGTGGTAATAACAGTAGCACATGGCTTGGCATAAGCCTCTACTCCGCTGGATTTACACTTTCTAATTGTTAAGATAAACGACCCAACTATGGAACGATGTCCCCAATAATGGAACACCTTTAAATAATACAATATTTTAAAATATAGCCGACTATAATTTGTTTATACATCAATGTATATGATAAAATAAACATCTAATGAATATTATGAGCAATCATTATTAATATTTGATAATGATATTATTTAAAAAAAAAAGATCTACAATCCGAGTTCGTAGATTGGCACAACTAGCATCGATGTCCCAACCAATGTATGAAAAAAGCACTCAACTTTTTTCAGTAGAACTTTTATAATTTTACTTTCTAGAGTGTAAAATTTTTTTTCTAGGTACTTCTAGACGTTCTTATTATCTTCGTATAAAATATTCACTTGAAAAGTTGAAATTAAATTATTTATTCTACTGTTTCATGATACGTGAATACGCCACACGCATGTACGTATTATGGGACGTGCAAAACTGGTGTTTCAATGATAGGGACCGCTCCATCATACATGATTGACCGTATTATGAAA